>JAZAVK010000210.1:0-51445 GCA_037954305.1 Neonectria magnoliae
TATTATTATTATTATTATTATTATTATTATTATTATTATTATTATTATTATTATTATTATTATCTTTAGCTATAAGAAGTTAGCTACTATAGTAATAAGACTATAGTAAAGCTATAATGCTAGTAATACTTAACTGAGTAAATATATATATTAGTAATCCTAGAAGAGGAAAGGATATTAGCTTAGTAACTTATAGCTACCGTAGGTATAGCTAGGATCTAAAGATAGAGAGACTTATAGAAGTTATTAAAGAAAGAAGAGAGAAAGGAAGATATTATAAGCTAAGCGAAAAGACTAAATACTAAAATCTAGAGTAGCAGTTAGTAGCTATTAATAGCTATAGAGCCCTAGGCCTATATTAACCGCTAGCTACTAATAGCTAAGCGCTAGATAACTAACCTACTAATAGCCGAATCTACCTACTTAAAACCTAAACCTCTAGCTACTAGCTACTAGTAGCTTAGCGCTATATAACTAACCTATTATTAACTGAACCTACCTACTTAAATCTAGGTCTCTAACCATAACTATAACTATATAGAGGTCCTATACCTTAGCCACTAGCATACTTCCACTATATAACTAATATAAGCCCGCTCTAGGTAACTTTTTCCTCCCCTTTTTACTCCCTATTAAGGTTTTTTCCCTAACTATAGGGAACTAGGATAATTCTAGTCCTAGTATAAAGGACTATTTACTTATATATAGCGATAGTATAAGGGGCCTAACCTAGGCCTACTATAGATAGGATATAGGTTTTTGTCTACCTGGTTTTTCCTATATCTATATAGAGTAGAAGTACTATCTACCTTCTAGGTCTATAGCATATAAATATAATAATAATAATAATAAGGATATTATCTTATAAGAGAATATTCTAATAGGTATAAGAAAACCTAGAGTAAGAGATATAAAGGAGATTAAATAGGCTTTCTTACTATATAGTTTATACTCTATTCTAATCTTTACTTTAATTCCTAAGTAGTTTTAGTAAGAGATATAAAAAAGACTAAGAGGATAAAAATAAGAAGGAAAGATAGAAATAATATAAAAAAGAGCCTAATAGGAACCTAACCTAAGAATAAGCTATTTTTTCTATTATCTAGAAGGTTTAAGCTATTATATAGTAGCTTCTAAAGTATTAAAGGAAATAAGGCTAGGTTTCTTATTAAGGTTATACTTCTAATTATAAAATTAGTTAGTAATTTAGGAAGACTAAGTAGCTATCTTAATATTAATAACTATAACCCTATACTCTAATAGTACTTTAATAATAAGTAGAGATATACTTATTAGCTAAATAATATAAAACTTCTAAGTATAGTAACTAAGTCTTATATATATAAATAATATTAAAAAGTATAGGCTAGTATATTATAGATAATATTAGCTAGATACTAATTATCTATAGGTTAGGAGGGGGGGGGGTTATTAAAATACTTATAGTTTTAGTTTTATAAAGTATAATACTTAGTAGCTTTATTTATTACTTTATAATTTACTTTAGATATTAAATTTTATAATATAATTAAGTACTTACTATTAGCTCTTTTAATAATAACTAATATAATAGCTAATAGAGTAAGAATAGTATATTTAAATATAATAATACTTATAGTATAATTCTTAATTAAGTTTAGGGTAGGGAGGTATAATAAGTATACCTATTTATTAAAAGATATACTAATATAAACTTAATAGCTAATAAAGCCTAAATAGTATTATAGCTTTCTATCTTAGCTAATATTTACTAATACTTAATTAATAATATATATATCTAAGGAATAGTCTAATTAAGTATAAAAAGAAATAGAGTTAGGGTAGATAATACTAGCTAGAAATTATTACTAAGGATTATAAGTAGTAACTTTAAGTTATATAAATATACTTTATTTATAAGTATAAACTTTATATCCTAGTAAGTATAATAGTTAAATAAGAGCTTTATACTATTAGTCTAGAACTAGCTACCTAACTTTTAGTATAGTTAAGTATAGTTAGCTTTAGTTTTAAAGAGAACTATACTTAAAAAACTATTTTAATTATAGTATACTTATAGGATTCTTTCTATCTCTTTAAAGAAAACTATACTAGTAAAACTATTCCTATTATTATAATTATAGCCTTTTAATTTATAGCTTAGAAGATTACTAATATTATTTTAGAACTAGCTATAAAAGGGGCTATTAGAAGGATAATTAATAAAATATAAGTTAAATATTATACTTATATACTAAATCCTAATTAGTATAGATTAAGCTTTATAAAATAATCTCTAGCTATAATAAGCTTAGTTAAGATTTCTTAAGAAGTATAGGTTTATCTCTTTAGCTTTTTCCTAGTTTAATAACTTAGTCTAATAGTAACTAATTTTATAAGTTAATTAAATAGATAAAATATAATAATAAAAATAATAAGACTTAACCTAGTAGGTTTCCTAGAGCTAGGTCTTTATAAGGTATTTACTTTTAAGTACTAATAGCCTAGGTAGTAATACTCTTATATTAAATTAAATTAAAGCCTTACTTTTAGTATATAGGTTTATAAGATAGAAGAAACCCTTAAGAGTTTTATTAATTTCTATTATTATATATAGTTTAGCCTTCTTAGCTTATTTACTCTAAATATTTATTAGTATAACTCTATTAATCTTTATAAATATATTTTATAAGCTATATTAATAAGCTACTAGAAATATATCTCTATAAATATAATTAAAGATAGTCCTAAGTATAATATTCTTATAGTAGGGTAATAAAGCTCTAGCTAGTATTACCTCCTTAAATCCTATATAGGAAATAAAGCTAAATAAAGTAAAAGATATACTTTAGACCTATACTCCCTCTAAGAGGTTTAGCTTAAAAGAAGATAGTTAGGATAGAATATAATAATTTTATAATATAAACTAGCTAGGAGGTTAGCTAAAATAAAATAATTCTAATTCTTATAGTATATATTACTTTAATTATATAGAGAGGTAATAAGAAGAAAAAGAAGAAAAAAGAATAGGAAAGGCTTTTTTATAAAGACTTAATTAAGAGGAGTATTCTAAAGTATTTAGACTATATTTTATTAAAGTAAATATATATAATCTAAGTTTAGTTTAGTTTAGTAAAGTAATAATATTAATATTAAGAGACTTATATATATATAGATAGCTATATATATATAAGTCCTCTTAATATTACTTACTATTAGTTAGTAGCTTTACCTAAACTATATTATAGGTTATATTATATAACTTATATACTATTAGTAATATAATTAAAAACCTAATATAGAAATAGAACTATTTAAGTATTAGAGATAATATACTATTTTTATTACTTAAACCTAAATATATCTCTTAGTTATTACTATACTATCTAAAATAAAGTTTATACTATTATTATAATTATACTACTAACTTATAGCTAAAGATATAAGTACTATACTTTTAATTTCTCTATTTCCTATTTACTATATAGATCTACTAGTTCTTATATCTAAGCTAGTATAGTCTCTATTATAAGCTTATTCTCCTTAGCTTATATATTAAGAAGTAGTTTCCTATCCTTACTACTATTAGTAGTATTATTATTAATATTACTAGTATTAATATTACTAAATCTTAGCTAGGCCTATATATAATCTAGATAGGGCTTTATACCTTAGTAGTATTACTATAGTAGATTGTAGGACTACTATTTCTAAGACTCCTTAATATTAAATAAGGTATCTAGCAATACCTTCTCTATTATTAGAATCTATAGGTAGTTAGCTATATAGAAGAGCCTAAACTTAGTCCTAATTATAATAAAGATAGTAAGGTTATATATATCCCTAACCTAAAGAGGAATATAGTTAGTCTATAGTAGTTCTCTAAGCGCATATTTACCTTATTTAAAAAAGGAAGAGAGGAAGGGAAAAAGCAAGACTTATATCTTTTCCTTATTAATCCAAAACCCAAAGGCCTCACAGAAATACTCCATTTCAGCCTGTTTCTATGCCTCTGCCTCAGCCTGTACCCACCCCTTAGAGGTATCCTCGGACGTCGGCTTGAACAACGCTATAAAGTAAACTGATCTGCGACGAGCACCTGGCGCACCTGGCCGCACGCGGGAGGCTATCTGGAGGTACGCGCTGAGTCGCTGCCGCGGAATCTAAGCCCGATACGCCTGGTCTAGGTTATCGATATAGCAAGACGCGTGGATTTCGCAGCCTCCTATGCCCTTTAGGATAAAAAAGACGAGCGCGTACAATACAGTGAGGCCACGAGCGCGCAAGGCGATGCGGTGCCCGAACGGCGAGCTAAGCACCTTTTCGAGCAGCCCCCAGTTAATACCCGCCTCTTGAAACGGCTGCCGCCAACCAGTATTGTCAATAGGGAGCCAGCCCAAATACTTGTTTTTAAACCGACTCAGCTCTTTACAGGTGAGGCCATCTGAAACTATTACCTCCACTGGTTCGTCGGCTGACTTCACCCGCAATAGGCTAGCCCAGGCCTCCCACAGCACCGGTACAGCGAGCATGCTTGACGTGCAAGTACTACTGCTCGCTCGGACAACCAAAATGCATCGCACTCAGCCGTCTATGGTATTTTCCCGGTTTAACTGGGGAAATAGACCATTAAGCTCTATCTCTATTGGATTAGGAAACTGCAATAAATCAAGCTCTCCTTTAAGCTGATTTACGACCTTAAGCTCCCTGTCCATAGCAAGCTCCGTAAGTGCCCTGTATAGATTTATATCAGTAAGTTATATAGCAGAAATAATTTAGAGTGCAAAAGAACAAGTAATTAATAGTTATTAATAAGGACAACTAGGGTAGGCAAGGGCATTACTAGATGGTCGGCTCTTCAAGGGCGAAGAGGCATTGAGAAAGAAACGGGCGAGCGCTTCGAAGCCATGCTAGTGGTTGTCAGAAACCCAATCGCTATTGCCAGGTCCACCATAGTTAACTGAGTTCTCGAGTATCGTGGAACGTTAGAACAGAGATTCGTATTGCTCTGACTCTAACTGTGCCGAAAGCTAGGTACTAATGTACAATATCTCGGCGGTAGCGGGTCTGGTCCATAAAGCATAGCGCTTTGAATAGAACACTATGCCGGGCGTTACGCGAACCAGTACAAAGTGTTGAATAGAGAACACAACCACTCGAAACTCGCGCTTGCCCAGGACGGTTCTGCCTTCTTCCACGGCGGCGCAGATGGCAGCCTCGAACCTCTACCGGGACAGCACATCGCGTGTCAGCCATATGAATACCGACCCCATCCAGTACGACGTAGCGGACGGGGCACTCCCGGGTGCCTTGTTGGCCTCGTGGAAGCCGCTAAGGAAGGTCGATACTAGTTCTTAGGGTTAGGTCTCACCATTGCCCCCTAGGATGCCATACTTAACAATCGAGAGCTAGCCCAAGCACTCCTCCGCTCTAGCCGGCCGCCCTAGTCCCTCGGCATTGGCGAGCCTGACGTGGTCGGGGGAGCAGGAGGCCATGCTGAGCAGCAGGTAGCTCACCTCGCGGAACAAGTGGTCGGTTTCATAGCACGTATCGCGCGCTTGGGTGATGACGCGATCGTACATCTGGCTCACGAGGGCGAATGCCTGGGTCATGGACGACACCAAGGCCTCCGAGGCATTCATAGGCGTGGTTGTGGGCGACAGGGGTACCTCGAACCGAGGGCAGAGCGCACGGTACTTGGAAACAGTCTCTTCCTCATTACCACGGGGCGGCGCAGGCACCGCATTGGTTGTGATGCAGGGGTTTTTTGGCTCTGTGTCGAGCCCTAGCCAGCACCGATTGGCGGCCTCGAGCAACGGATCAAGGGTTTGTGGCAACTGGGCCAGGAGGAAGAAGCAAACCCCATCACAGTCGAGGAGCTCTCGGTCGAGATCGACCACGATGGTGTGCTTCAGGAACAGATTGCCGTGGGGTCTCACGTAACCCGGCGCGATGAACAGGTCTTCTGACCCGGCGATTTTGGGGAGCAGCTCTAACTTGCCGCCAGCGTCCAGCGAGATGAGCCACGCCCGTTCCAACCGCTGTTTCAGCGCCTCGCAGTCGCCGCGCTTCTCGTCCAGCCAGGCCTGGAGCTCAAAAGGGTCCCGCGGGATACCAACAGCGAGGGTTTCGCCCAGCTCGTCCGAATCGCTATAGAGAAAAGGTTGATATGTTAGTCAACCAGCAGATAGAAAAAGGGAGACAGCTGCCTTACTACTGATTATAGAATATGTAGTACTTTCCGCCATATCGAAATGCCCATAGCCCCTTGGTGCCCATGGCAAAAGCGTTAGCGTTGTGAGTCCTGCTTGGGTAGAAAATCTCGCAGCGCTAGCAAGATTGTATGAGTTTGTAGAGACAAGAGTGAATTATGGTCAATACATGAAGGAAACATGTACCAAACAAGGAGATAAAGGACAGACTGACCAAAACGCGTCACAACGGCCTCGCGTCTCTGCCCACGAATCGGGTTGTTTGGGCGAGTGGCAAATTCCTCATCGCGGCTGCCATTTCCTCCAACATCACCGCAATACCTATCGTTAGGGAGTATGCACAAGGCCTGGAACGCGGTATGTGGGCTTGTCTATCCAGGGTAAACAGGCAGCCACACAGAGCAATCGCGTTCGCGATTTTGACCAATTACCTGTGCTGGTTTTGTGACAGCTAGTGATGGGCTTTCAGATATTGTTGCTTATCGCCTGCTGGGCCTCTCTTAACCAATCAATATTACTCGTGAGAGCTTATGCCCTGCGAGCCAAGAGAGATGACTACTGGAGCATTCTGGGGTACACTAGGCAGGCAATATCTGCTAAGTATAGCCACACAACACTTCTCCTCATCCTGTATTGCTTCACTTGGTCAGGTTACGTGCTGGCTGAGATGACCCTGGCCTCACACCTTGGCCGGGCTGTGGTAGGAGGAAGCACCTCACTGTTTACAAGTTTGCAATGGCGACGGGAAGACTAAGGTGAAAATGGAAACAGAACACGCTCCAATGAAGACTGGTACAGGAGACCGAGAGAACGAGGGCAATCTCTATTCTCTATAATGGATCAAGTTGTCATATCCATGCTCAAATCCTCCCCATTGTCCGTAACTTCCTCATCATCCATCTCGTCGTCCGTAGCTTCCTCATCGTCCGTCTCGTCGTCTGTAGCTTCCTCGTCACCCATCTCATCGTTCATAGCCTCCTCACCAACGTCATCGCAAGGCCCTTCGATGTTGTGTTCCAGGACCGCGTTGTACTGTTCAAGAAAATTCTCCCACCCCTCATGAATCAGTTGGCGAAGCGTTTCGCTTTCTGCTTCTGATGGATCGCCGTACACGCCAGACTCGGTTAAGTCGTAGTACAACAGAAGTCTTTCCAGCGCGTCAAACATGTCATCAAAATACCAACCGTTGCTACTAGGCCACTCCACAACCTCCTCATAAAAGGCCTCAAGCAAGGTTGGGATTTCCGATTCGATGGCATTGCGAGCTTCGTTCAGTATGATGGCAGCCTTTTGGGTGTATTCATGGCCCGATGGCTTGCTGCTCTCCATGGCCGAGCGAGGGTTGAGTGATGAGGGTTGAGTGGTGAGGATGAGATAGAACGAGATCAGCAACTAAGACCTGGCGGCGGTATAGAGTTGTCGACGCGAGCAACTAAGAGCGGCTTGGGTGAGAGGGGGAAAGATCATCGTACATTATATATAAACAATAAACACTAAGCCAAGATGCAACATGGGATCAGCCTGGAAACACTCCGGATATCACCCCTCTCACATCCAAAACTAATCAAGGGGG
The DNA here is from genome assembly GCA_037954305.1 of Neonectria magnoliae. Lineage (NCBI taxonomy): Eukaryota > Fungi > Ascomycota > Sordariomycetes > Hypocreales > Nectriaceae > Neonectria > Neonectria magnoliae. The sequence goes on from JAZAVK010000210.1 coordinate 7,765, forward strand.
CTTGGTGCTATGGGCTTGAAAATTTTTGGCGGACGGGGGACACACGGCAGCCTGACCAAAAAGCGCCACAACAGCCGCACAGGGCAACCGCGTTCGCGATTCCGACCAATTATCTATGCTATTCTTGTGATGGCTGGTAATGAATTTACAGACTTCCTTGCTCGTCTCTTGTTGGACGTCTCTGAACCAATCAATATTGCTCGTAGAAGCTATGACACACATACCAATCCCTACGTAGTCATAACAAGTTAAAGCCGCGTAATTTCCACCATCCAGCACCTTTTGTTCCAACGGCGTGCGAGCCACATGACGCGGGCCACGCTGTCCTCGCGTGAAACTGCAGTCTCGAAGGCGCGTTCGCGTAGGTCGTCGCGCGTACCGTCGAACCAGTGGCTGGGATGTGCTTCTTTTGGAAATCAGACCAGCGTCCTCAGACCTCGGTCCTCAGGAGTCGTTGGCCATCTAGGCACGGGAGGCTTCGACAAAGGTCGCCTTTAAAGGATAGAATCAATCAGGGCGAGAATGCTCTCGGCGAAGGGCATGGATGGCACATGGACGCATCGGCTTTTCACGTGGTAGAAGAATTATCAAACGGTGTCGAGTTACGTGAGGATAATGAGATGATAGTAAAGGTTGTTGCACCAATGACGGCTCACTACCACCTGATACTATCTTCTGAAAATCAAGACTAGCAGACAATGAGAAAGAGGGAGAGAGACATTTAGGCCAAGCCATAGAACAACCCATATGACCATCAGACTGGGACATCCTCCAGTTCCACATCATACTTGGCCGGGACGGAGAACTGACGGGCTTTCGGGTTCCAGATGAGCCAAGATCCCGAAGTGGCAATCGCGCAGCCAAGAGATAAGATGCGATCCTTCCTCTCTTCCGCCATGGATCCCAGCTCAAAATATTTCTCGTCTTCGTCGATTTTGTGGTTTCTGAACCACCCATCGGGGAAGTAATCCTCCGAGTAGATCAGTCCGCGAATGGCAAAGTCTTCGGGCAGAGGCCGTGGGGTCTGACCCCTCTCAGGAAGGCGGAAGTCAGAGTGGACTTCATAATCGGCTTCGCAGGATACCAGGAGCGAGTTGAGCATCAGAGCTGTCAATTTCCATGGAAACTTCCCTTCGATGTGAGATATGGCGGCTGGAAATCGCGCCACATGGTTCACAAACACCATCAGCGTATGCAGGAATGGTAGCGTGTTGGTGTCTCCCCATCGCCGTATCACTGTCTCGGTGATGCGTACCACAAAATCAAGCGCTCGTTCGAACACATCATCCCGTTCTGACTTTATGATGGAGATTTCCTCCATGGGCTGTGACATAGCCCGCAGGAGCAGGTTAGATTCAGCGCCATAGCCAAGAAGAGAGCAACCAAGGGAGATGCCAATGCAATATCTGTCTCAGTCAGCAAGAGTCCTGGTTCCCTAGAACAATCAGAGAAAGGATGATAAAATCTGACTCACCCTGGGTTCAGCCATCGCTTTGTCACGCGCCCGATATGGGAGTCGAGCAGCTCAATAAACTCATCTATCGACTCTTGCAGCCTCTCCTTGGACTTTCCGGAGAATAGAATGCCATGAACGCTCACAAATGCTGCATCAATTGGCTCCAGGCGGTTCATGCTCTTGCTTAACACTGGGTCAAACAAGGTCATGATGCTTTCCCGGGCGCTAGGAAAGGGGACCAAGACACAGAGGGACTTAGTATAGTACGAGAGTTGCTGCAAGGCATTGGGCCTAGCGAGAATAGCAAGGTGGTGATAGAGCCGCCCGGTTGTGGGAGACTTATTAGAAGCCATGCGGTACCAACTTCTGCTCACGTCAGTCCAGGTCTCGCGATCCCGCGTATCGTCCTCGATGGCCATTTTGTATCGGCCAAGGTCTCCAAGGCACTCAATCCAGGTATCTTCGAAAGCAGGGACCGTCTCGTATAAGACACCGACAATATTGTAAGCGATATACCAAAACGTAAGCATATACTCCAATGACGCCGGCAGCCTATGTCTCAGGAGTTCGAGGAATGAGTGGATTCCATGGCGCCACATGCGAGCTGGCATAGCATATTTGGAGGCTAATCTTCGGAGTGCAGGGCTGGCAGGGGGATGTTGACTGGCAAGGAAGAAGTCGTGATGCTCATGCAGCAGCGTTCTATGCAGGGCAATCAACGCTTGCCACTGGTCGTTGTTGAGCTTCGGATTCGTCTCTGCATCTGAAAACTGCTCGTTGTCGACCTCTATGAACTTTGTTTCAACCATGACGAGACCAGCATATATGCCTTTTACTTCGGCAACTAGTTGATCTTGTGAGATGGGCCTAGTCTCTGGCTGGGGAATCGTTGTTGATGTAGAGTCGTCATCTGTACTGCGCTGAGGAGGAGCTCCGCTTTGATTGCTGGAAGGGTTTGCTGGTCTTTGAGGGCCATTTCGCGAAGCATCGAGGTTCACAGTTCTGCAAGATAAGGCAAGTAAGCAAACAGCCAGAGAGGCAAGAAGGGGAGAAGAAAAGGGACGCACGCTTGAGCTTGTAGGTGGGCTATAGCATCTGCATGTGCCTGAAAAATTCGGGTGTACGCATCGTCTACCTGACTCTCTGTCGACCACTTCTGCTGGTGCTGGGGGTCTGACGCAACGTGTTCTCTCCAGGAATCGATGTTATCGAGTGCGTAGGCGTTGCATTGCGGGCATCTCAAACGCTTTTCTTGGAACTGGGGATCTAGCTCTTTGCGCAGGCGATCTTCCTCTTTGCGCAGGAGATCTTCGCGCAGGAGATCTTCGCGCCACCGCTCTGTGGCCGCTTTGAGGTGAGCCATGGTTCAGATTGGATACAATTCTGACCGAGCGCTGGGCAGAAAGTCGGATTGGGGAAGACGCAGGGTTAAACACGTCGAAACGGAAGCAAGAACGAGGGGCGTGGAAGGTAGTTCGTTCATGAGACTGTTTGGAAGTCATAACAGAAGTCTTAGCTGGAAGCTGTCGAGCGATAGAGGTTGATTTTATGAGTAAGGGGCATCTGCGTGGTCATTGTGCCTGGTAAGGAGGCAGAGCGCGCGATGTTCGCAACTTGTTCGCCTAGTTGCCTTCTCTCGTGAATGGGGCTCAACTTGTGGCCCTGTTGCTGTCCCATGCTCTGGGGGAGGGGGCGGTAGGGCATGCGCGCATAGACTGTCGTCAGCCGCTCCTCCTCCTCCCCCCCTCCATCTACGTTTGCCCGAGTGAAGCGGACATAGCGAGGGAGGTACTCCTCGCATGTGAACTACATGCTCTTAGCATCCGGAAACCCCTGTCGAGACGGAAAAGACATAAACTGACAAGCTTATCAAGGGACGCGAACACCGGCGTAACTCTCTTGTGTCTATGTGTACCCTCCTTCGCAACGAAGATTGTCGCCAATAGTACCAGAGTATCTGGCTCGACGGACTGAAGGTATACGAACGGTCAAGCGACCAGTTCTGTCTGCTGCATACCAAGCTGACGCACCTGTTCACAGTCTGTGTCGCGGTCTGCGAAGCAGTTGGATGGGAGCCCGCGGCGACAAAAGAAAGCTAAGGCAGGCTCGTTCCGGGTTGCTGCCTTTGTCACATCAAGGGACGACGCAGCCCTGTGAAATGCAAGGCAAATTGTGAGACCGAAGCCCTGCTCTCTTACAGGACTTTGGCAACGACGCAAGCCATAGAATCCATTGGCTCCTATTATTCAAATGGCACTCTACCTGTGCTCGGGGAAGTCGTTGCCAGACCACCCCTGATATCACCCCTCTCACATCTAAAGCCAATCAAGGAAGTTTGATGCTGTGAACTTGACGTCCTCTCTGGGTCCCTATGTAATTGGTTCTATCTCACGGGCTACGTCGCGAAAATAAGGCGACACCGCTCTTCCGGTCCTGTTTCATCGCGCACTTGACTGGCGATAAGCAAACATCTCCTTGTTTCGATTGAGATGCTGACAAGAAATTAATTGGTACACCTACTGATGGAAGTGACCGGATGGTGAGGGTGCTTTCGCCGCCCTGGTGACCTGCGCCCCCCATGGTGGTGTGGGATATCCATAATCTAAGGCTACCCGTTCGTGTAACCGGCGACGAAGGGCGAGCCGATCCGTCCGTTCATCAACACAACGCGCTCCCAAGCTACGCGTATCCAAGCAGGCTGGCACTGCGTACGCGCTTTGATTTGTAAACTACATCACGCTGGCCTTTCGACGCCTTATAGGATGGTTCGCCCAAGGGTCGCCTTTGACTCCCCTCTATTTCGATTACCTATATTTCAATATTTCATCGCCCTTTCAAGTCTCACAATAGCTCATATACCTTCATTGGACTATTATTGAAACGTTTGTCTACGAAATGTCACTGCGGCCGCTACTCCCAGCTGAATCCGTGCCTGAATCCCGAGACACGTCGCTTCCTCATGGTATGCACAGGACCGTCCTGTCGCGCGGGACTGACAGTTTAACCACCTTCAGGTCAAGAAATTCGCCCCCAGAACGACGATGATCATTCCTCCAGAACGCATCTAGCCCCGAGGACGTCGCACGACTCCCGCCACACGTGTGGTGTTTGCGGCAAGGCGTTTCGTTGGTCTCACACCCGCACGCGCCATAAGAGGTCGCACAACCCACAAGAGCTCAAGTTCGTCTGCGGTGGGGGGTGCGGCAAGACGGGATGTGGCAAGACATATTCCCGCCGTGATATGTTTCTTCGTCACTTAAGCAGCTCCCGCAGTAGTATGTGCGATCCTATTCTGTGGAGTGAAACTAATTTTTGACCACCTCCAGATCAAGACGGTACAAGTCTCGCGCGCCATGAGATTTGCCATACGGGTGAAGGACTAAGGTGTCCATATTGCTCACTGAGACCCTCTACCCAAGCCCTCTTGGCTGAGCATTTACGATTATATATCAATGCGCGGCCATTTAGGTGCGCCTTTTGCAGCTGTGCGTATAAGTATAAACGGGATCTCCAGAAGCATGCGATGCGCTGTCTACCCCCTACTAGACTACCTCACTAGCAGAACATTTCTTAGAATACCCCGGCAACCTCTGACACTAGTTTATCTGAGTCTTTCCCTATATGCTAAGGCGATAATTTGATCTCTACATTTGGCATGCACAATGGTAGTCTTGATATAGGTGATCCACCAATGGCGATAGAGAACTTCCTAGTCCAACACCCCTCGGAGCCGATGGCCCCCACCGACGATACAAGTCAAGTCTTTTACGGCCTGGCCCAGGACACGACGGTTGCTTGCGGCATTGGCAGATTGGCGGCTCTCCCTACGAACCAAGGCAACGACTCATCTTTTGCCGACAAGGATAATCGACAAAGTTCCCTGCACAATATTTCTCCTACTTGCGCAGCAACTGATTCTGGTATGTACAATACTATAGTATTATGTGTCGCGAAACTAATTGTTTGACGAGCTCTAGATCAGGACGGCCCTGGGGATACTCAATTCACGTGCAGATTTTGCCCTCTACAGTTTTCAAAGCGGGAGGGTCTCCTGCACCATGAGAAGCGCCATCAGGGCAGACTTAAGTGTCCATATTGCCCTAAGAGAGTCCCTAACCCATTCTCCTTGAGTGAGCATTTACGAGCACATACCGATGACAAACCATTTGCGTGCGACACCTGCCCCAGAACATATAAGCGTCCTCAGGCTCTTAAGAAACACCAAAAGAACTATCCGCCCCCTGATCAACAACCTCACCAGCAGGACATGGCTCAGAACACGCCGGTTGCCTCTAACACTGGTATATCTAAGTCTTTCTCTGTACGCCAAGGCGATAAATTGGTCTCTATAGTGGACACAACCAATGACAATGTCGATACGGACAATCATGGCGACACAATCAGTTATAATCCACCACCAATGGCGACAGAGAACTTCCTAGTCCAACACCCCTCGAAGCTGATGGCCCCCACCGACGATACAAGTCAAGGCTTTTACGACGATAGCCTACCAACTCATGTCGCGTCATTCTTTTGCACCAACCTTTGGGACGAGATTCTCCTTGCCCCTCCCATTACCGTGACCACTCAGCAAGGCACGCCAGGGGGCAAACCAGAGAACCAAGAAGAGGGACACCTAGAGGCAGTCTACCTCAACACCTCATGGGTCCGTATCTGAGTGATTCTACGAAATGGATGCAATGAAGGGGATATACACGAGTCAGGTTTTTGGTAGTAAAAATTAATTTAGCATTCCCGCTTTCTCTATCTGTAGCTTCTGAGTCAGCGTTTGTTATCACCGTTTGTTGTATGTGAGCGGCAAGATGGATATCATTATGCACTATCCACAACCCGTCGTAGATGCTTCGTGGTCGAGATCATCCAGTAGTCAAGCACCTCGTCCATCTCGAGGCGAGAGGGACGATGCTGGGAGGTCAGAGGCAACAGTCCACCATATCATGCCTTCCGAGGTTTAGCTCCAGGGCGCTAACCAAGCCTCGGTCCTTCCCTCCATGGCAGCCAACGTCCCTCTGGCCCCTGTTTCCTGGCCGTTCAGGGCACCCATCTCGATCCCGAGCGGAGACCAATTATTACAACCCGACACTGTCAGCCGGGTTCTGCTGATGGCCCATAGCCGGATATTACGGGCCGGCTCGGCATCGATTGTACCCACATTACCCGATGGCTGATTGCGGCCTTCGGGTCATTGTGTGACATGCTTGGACCTATTTTCATCCACGGAGCCAGCGCGTCTGTTGACAAGAAGTGCTATCAAAATTGCGTGCTTCGTGTAAGTCCTGCATATGTGAATGCCATCGCAGTTATCTCCAGCCTTCTTCCTGGCCCTACACACACACACACACACACACAAGTCTATTACGCCCGGTAGGCCATGCCCAAAGGGCTCTGAAGCTAAAAAAAAAAAATACATACACAACTCTAGTTCTTGCCTTGATCTCGCCAATCCTGGCCCTACACCACAGCGGAGAACCATAATTGATGCTAGGAGGGGTGTGAAAGTAAGCAGTGCACAGACCGCGATTTTTGAAGGGGGCGTGTGAGCCTCGACCCGACTTGGGCGCTGTTTTCTCAACCGCTCCCTGAGTTGCCGAGATTTTCTGACGGGGGGAACTTGCTTCCTCGGTGCATACAGGGCAACTCTTAAGTGGCCGCCCTGCGCTCGTGAGTCACCACATCGGCATAACTATGCAGGAGGCCCGGTCCGTGAGTAATCTGTTGGACAACCTGAGCCACTCGTTCCGAGACCAACCCGAGCTGTTGCAGACAAGCCTTCCTGCATGCCAACGCGCGCCAGGGGCTGAATGCACTATCGCCCTCACGCTGAAGGAGTTCTACGGTGGTCGCCCGGTTAATCAAGCGTGCCGAAGGAGTCGTGCGAGCAGAGCCTCATGCCAAGCAAGAACGGGCGTTCGTTGGTCAATACATCGCGAAACTATGCAGGAGGCTGGGCCTTGGACTGACGTGTTCAACATGGCAGTCTGTTCTAGACTGACGGTTTCTAGGCATCAATCACGCCAGCCTTAGCGCCAGTTTCCAAGGCCACCGCAGGCTATCCAATCATCTCGTCCTTTACGCGCTGCTTGACTTCTTCGAGATGAATGGTATGCCCTCGCAAGTAAGAACTTCCCGGTGAACTCAAACGATACAACCGCAGGCAGCAGTTCCCCATGCAAAATAGAACGCAACAGCGATATGAACCAGCGGCAGGCCACCCTCATTCACTCTTTGGGAGGCAGAGTGACTCAACGCGGACGTGAATCTTGGACAGCCTCGTGTTTAATACCCCAGATGCGTAGGCAACCAACAGGGCTGCTAGCAGTGACGAAGATAAAGTTGTACCTCTGCTGTTTTGTTTAATTCTCTCATCTGCCAACGTTCTCGTCCGTCTGACCGTCTCTTGTGCCTTCGTTCAATATTCTCTATTCCCAATCATTCCTCATTCACTTCTACTTGTGTTTCGATAAGTTCAGTTTGCTACCCTTACCAACACTTCCTAGTGCCTATCAAGCTGAAGCATTCCCAATGGCACTTGTCGCACTTGTCGCAAGTTCCAACACACCGCCAATTCTGGATCGAGCGCCAAACACTTCCGCGTGAGTTGTCTGCAGTATTGTTCCCTTGGCGGTTTTTAATTCTAGGCAAGTGCTCCGTATAGCCCTGAGGCGTACAACTCGCTCCCAACCCTCCGCCATGCATTTGAGCGATTTCAACAGTTGGACGCGAGAACCGCCATCGTCGGTCCCATCCGTGACCTCTTTCTGAAGAACAAGGTCCACGAACACCTGGGAATCGCCCTGCTGCACAAGCACTTTCCGATCCGACCGACGGAACGGCTGGTCGACTGCCGAAACATCTCGGCGCCATGGGATATGGGCGATGACACCGACGCGGTCACCCGCAAATACGACAGCCTCATCCTACCACGATCGTTCCGACTAATCCAGGGGGAGCTCGTGCCCTACGAGTTTGAGCTCTCAGATGCCAACTCGCCTCCTCAGGTGAATCAGGGATTCGTGTCCGAGATGTCATCCCTGCTCTGCCAGCATGGACTGGACCAAGTTTTGGGCCTCAGAGTTTTGGACAAACATGACTCAGAACTCACTGTCGAAGTCACGGAAGGCAACGTGAATATCATGATCCGACGTGGGATTGTCCCTGAAGAGGAGTTGATTCAGGCGCTTTGGGTCTTCGCCAAGGACGGGGATCAGGCGTGTCACTGCCGGGAATCCTGCCGCCGAGATAGCAAGGGGAATCACTTCGAGAGCAACCACACATGCGGGTAAGTGTCGTGTTATTGTCAGGCTGTCGGGGGTGCATGGAGTTCCTGGATCTTTCAGTACTTCTCCTTAAGTTATTTTTTTAGTTTACATGCGTATTTTCACGAAGGTAAATAAGTGCCCTCGATGTTGGTTTTCCCACTGGGTTTTCCCAACATCTCGTCGCGAATGCGGAGAGCTTTACGTCATGGAATAGAGATGAAATTCTAATAGCTGACTCTATGCCTTCTCCTAAATATAAATGGCGAGTTTCTGACTCTGAACGTTCTTGTCTAAGCCCAACCCTCCTACAAAAGGAAACCTAGGGCTTAAAGAGATGCCTGATAACGTCATGCCCCAGGAGTTCAAGGGGACTTAAAAATACTATCCGTAAAAGGGGTCTGATCCTCGCGAGTGACAGCACTGCAGCTTACGCACACTCAATAAGATGGTGACTTTCCCCGCGATTATGCTGACAAGGACTGGGTACGGTCAGCGATATTGGTTGGCGAAATGGGGTGAGTCGGGCTAACGCTAGTCCGACGAGCTGCGGCTGTTCGCCGGACCCTGTTAACCGTGCCCTAATCGTTTAAACCGATTACACACCCACCCGGTCGAAAAAAAACTTAAGACACCAAAATGGCCCACCCACACTAAATCAGCCCCCCTCGCGATAACGAAGGCTGGCAATTTCCTCCTTTTAACTCTATTAATTATCATGCCTAGAAAGCAATTTGATACTCTAAAGAAAGCCCGAATTCTCAGCGTATACGACTATCTACATGCTAAAGGAATTCCCTTCTAAAAGACCGAGCTTTTCTCCTTTTTCCGTGTCTTAAGACCTTCCGGTTATTGCATTTTAGGTGGATTAACTACCCGCACTTATTATAATAACCCGGACTAAGAAGAGAGCCGCGGCTAGCTAAGGATCTATATAGAAGGGGACCTTAACTAAATAGAAGACCTTCTTAAGACCGAGGGCTTTAAGGCCTATTAGCTACCTTAGGCTTCTATCCCTACTAAAGCTAGCGTTAATAAAGAAGCTTCTAAGAGGATAATATAGATATCTACTGTAACCTAAGGCCTCTATAAATATCTTATAAAGTAGGTTTAATATAAGTCTAAGACTAAGTATTAGGCTTACCTCTTCTATACTTAAGAAGCCTTATAGTTATAGCCTATAGCTAAAGATTAGTATACTATTTTCTTTTCTAATAAAAGTTACTTTAATTATAATAATAAAGACTAAGCCTATATTATTAGGAAGCTTAGTATAAGGTAAAAGCCTAAGAACCTTTAAGAGAAGTAAAAGCTATAGAAGAAAGACTAGAAGTAGCTTTATTACTAGGCTACTATTAGGTATAACTTTAAAAGTAACTTAATTTAGTATAAGGTCTTTATTAATAATAATAGTAAGTTAACTTAAGAGGTATACTATAAGGAAATCCTTAAAAAGATTATTAAGTAATAGATTAATAAAGACTATACTTTTATACTTAAGGAAGATAATAATAGTAGCTATAAGCTTAGTACTTATAACCTTATATAAGCTTAGAAGGAGAAATATAGTTTAAATTACTTCTTTAACTACCCTTAGAGCCTAGACTTATTACTAATAGAGAATACTTAGTTAGTACTAAAGTAATATATTAAGAAATATATCTATTAGGATATAGATATTATAAAGAAGTTAGTAGAAGAAGATTAGAAAGAGCTCTTATAAAAGACTATTAATAGATAGATTAAATTAATACCTAAGAGGCTTAATAATATAATTAATTTAGATAGGAAAATAACTAATTAATAGCTTTCTTTATTAATATCTTAATTTCTTACTTTTTTAGCTATAAAATTAACCCTTTTATAAATAGTTATAAGGGGAGGTAGCTAGGCTTAGTTTTTAGTATCTTAAGTTTTTTTTTAACTAAGTAGCTCTATAGTATATACCTTAAGTTAAATACCTTAACTATAATAGCTAGCTTTATAATATTAAAGAAAGTATAAAGATAGACTTACTAAACCTTTATAAAATATAGTATTTAAGTTTACCTTAATTTACTTATCTTAAGGGATTATACTTATAATATAACTTACTTTATAAAGTAACCTTATAATTACTTATTAGTAGTACTAACTTATCTAGATTGCTAATATAATATTAGTATATAGTAGTACTTAGTTAAAAAAAAACTTAAGATACTAAAATAGCCTACCTATACTAAATTAACCCTTCTTATAATAATAAAGACTAGTAATTTCCTCCTTTTAACTCTATTAATTATTATACTTAAAAAGTAATTTAATACTCTAAAGAAAGCCTAAATTCTTAATATATATAACTATATATATACTAAAGGAATTCCCTTCTAAAAAACTAAGCTTTTTTCCTTTTTCTATATCTTAAGACTTTTTAATTATTATATTTTAAGTAAATTAACTATCTATACTTATTATAATAACCTAAACTAAGAAAAGATTTATAACTAGCTAAGGATTTATATAGAAGGGAACCTTAACTAAATAAAAAACCTTCTTAAGACTAAAGGCTTTAAAGCCTATTAGCTATCTTAAGCTTCTATTCTTACTAAAGCTAGTATTAATAAAGAAGCTTCTAAGAGAATAATATAGATATCTATTATAACCTAAAGCCTCTATAAATATCTTATAAAGTAAGTTTAATATAAGTCTAAGACTAAGTATTAAGCTTACTTTTTCTATACTTAAGAAGCTTTATAGTTATAACCTATAGCTAAAGATTAGTATACTATCTTTTTCTCTAATAAAAGTTACTTTAATTATAATAATAAAGACTAAGCTTATATTATTAGGAAGCTTAGTATAAGGTAAAAGCCTAAGAACCTCTAAGAAAGGTAAAAGCTATAGAAGAAAGACTAGAAATAGCTTTATTACTAGACTACTATTAGGTATAACTTTAAAAGTAACTTAATTTAGTATAAGGTCCTTACTAATAATAATAGTAAGTTAACCTAAGAGGTATACTATAAGGAAATCCTTAAAAAGATTATTAAGTAATAGATTAATAAAGGCTATACTTTTATACTTAAGGAAGATAATAATAGTAGTTATAGGCCTAGTGCTTATAACCCTATATAAGCTTAGAAGGAGAAATATAGTCTAAATTACTTTTTTAACTACTCTTAGAGCCTAGACCTATTACTAATAGAGAATACTTAGTTAGTACTAAAGTAATATATTAAGAAATATACCTATTAAGATATAAATACTATAAAGGAGTTAGTAGAAGAAGGTTAGAAAGAGCTCTTATAAGAAACTATTAATAAATAGATTGAATTAATACCTAAGAGGCTTAATAATATAATTAATTTAGATGGGAAAATAACTAGCTAGTAGCTTTCTCTATTAATGTCTTAATTTCCTGCTTTTTTAGCTATAAAATTAACCCTTTTGCGAACAGTTGTGAGGGGAGGTAGCCGGGCCCGGTTTTTGGTGTCTTAAGTTTTTTTTCGACCGGGTGACACCGCGCGGGACAACCTAACAGCATACTATTAATAACCCGCCCTTCCATATTCCCGCTTCCACGCATTTCCTTCCGACACAAAACCTATTTGCGAATCTATGTAATATCACGAATGTCCTTTACTCTCTCTAAAGCTAGTGTCTCCGACGCAGAAGGCATTGCACGGAATGTGGAAGTACCCACAATGCAGAACGGCCCACTATACCGGACCATGTTTCCCCGGTCCGACGCCATAACAGGAAAGCAAAAAGAAGAAATAATCCGCTGGTATGTCGAGATGTTGGAGGATGCCTTAAAAGATAGGTGGGAAAGCCTTTGGAAAGCGTGCTCCGTCGATGGCACTCCTGTTGGGTTCTGCGGATGGACCATAATAGAACGGGAACATTAAGTTGAAGCGAAAGATAGTCAAACAAACGGACGACCAAAGGAGGAAAAGCGGAAGAAGGCGGAATGGATTCCAGAGACTATCGATATAGATGGCTGGATCGCTGTGTCAAAAGCCTTAAGGACGGAGCGTGATCGGGCCTTGAAGAGTCTGGATAACATATGCCGTAAGTTGATTTATCTTACAGCATTATAACAACCTACTGACGTGCTCCGCATCTAGGCTTGACATTTATGGCGGTAACTCCCAGCTGTCAACGGCAAGGGGTCGGTTCGATGATGATGCAGCGGATATGTGAAGAGACAGATCAGCACGGACGATGCGCGTATGTGCTCGCGGCACCGGAGGGGGTTCAGCTGTATACAAAGTTTGGCTTTGAAATTGTCGGTCGAGTTCAGACCCCCCAAGGCACAATCACAAGCATGCTTCGGCCATCTCGCCCGGATATGGTCTAGAGAATAGAGCTAGAGGTGCGAGTAAGTAGGGCAAGAGAGACCCGCTGTTGCCATGAAGCTTAAACAATGTTACATTCATTAACCCCGTGACCCCCCACTGCATAACCCTGGCAGCATGATGTTGGAGGTCTAAACAAGAGTGTTGGGGTAAAGAATGGAATCAATGGCCTACTATTACTTTATCCACGTCTCAAAGTCTCTAATTCTCACAAAAGCCACTCTACTTCCAACTATGCCAGAAGAGGTGACCGCAATACGGGCGTCTGCCTCGGTGCCAGTTCCAAGACGTCCGGCAGTCCCGGCATCCCGGCTTTCGACCCCGCTCCGGCTCACCGTTGACCATAACCGACCACTCACATGCTACGTGATTAGCGAGCTACTCGTCTAGCGATACCGACGGACTCTGACCGCGGATAAGCAAGTACCATTAACCTAGGGTCAACAAGCAGTGGATAACCAGCTGCGAAAAAGCTGTCCCTAAAGCAATTCTACACGAGCATTAGCAAATATTTAGGCTGAACGATAAAACAATGCTATTATTTATATCTTAATATTTAACTATCTACCTCTCTTCTTAAAAATAGTTAAGTTAAGCTACTATACTTAACTAGCTTATTCTTATAGAAGGCTAGGATAGCTTAAGTCTAGTAATTAGTTAGTATAAGCGGGATTATTATTAATAAGGGGCTAAGTATATCTTATCCTATAATATAGAGATACTTTATATATTTCTTATACTTATTCTTAATTAATAGGTCCCCTAACTAAGGATATAATCTCTCCTATATCTTAATATAGTATAATATATATAGTATATAAGGTTCTAGGGTAGGGAAATAAGTTACTAGGGATAGAATAGTTATATAACCCTCCCCTAAATAACTAGTAAACTAAGTTATTAGTATTAAGATACTACTAATATAAGTAAGCTTTAGCTTATTAATCTAACTTAGATTAAACTATAGAGAGAAAAAATCACTAGTCTATCTCTAATAAAGTTATAAGTATATCCTATCTTATTAAATAAGAAGGCTATTCTATAGATATAGAAAGGGAAGAAGGTTATTACTAGGAATATATAAGAGGTAGAACCTATAGAGGGCTAAGCCCTAACGTAGCCCCAAGAGCTATAGGCTCTAGGAGTATTTAGGAAACTCAGCAAGCAGTCGGAGACTGCTCGCTAAGTTAAAGTCTTACACAATACTAATACCTACCGTTACCGGATACTTTACCCTAGTCGCATTACCCTTTACAATTCTTTAACTTCTACACCCTCCCGGGTGACTAGCGCGGAGTATCACGGCAATAATGAACCTACGACAAACTCCAGCGCGTATAACGCGACCGGCGTCCGTCCCCCAACCGGCCGGAAATCCCTCAGCGACACAAACCGCAGCACCATCAGACATCGCGGAAGAACCCGCAGAGGAAACCCTCCAATCGGTCGAGCGACTGATCGCCGAAGCAACAACGAACAATCGGACTGCAGGACATCCCGATGTATCACCCAAGCCGAGACACAACCCCCCTACACCAACGACTCGGACGACAGAGCCCCACGAGGACCCCCTGGCGTACCGGGAGAGGTCGCTAACGCGGGAAGATAAACACTACCCAGCGCGAGACTCATACCCCCCCGACGAGCCACATCCGTCGGAGGCATACCGAGAAACACCACCACTCCCACAATACTATGAGCGAGGCCGAGCGCATCGCGAACGTTCGGGATCGCGCCGACCCTATCGCGAACGTTCAGAATCGCGTCGGCGACGAAGCCGCAGCCGAGACGAGCCAGATATAAGAACGGTTATGCAAATGCTAGCACAACAGCAAGCAACGCAAATGGAGCTTATCCGACAGCTCGCCGAGCAACCCGCAAACGGAGCCTAAAAAAGAGATTGGGATAAACCACTAGCCTATAACTACGCCATCCTAAAGGAGGAAGCCATAAGCGTTTAGGTCGATGACTAGATTAAAGCAGTAGAATTAGGGAATAGCCTCTAACTAGGCTGCTCCCTTACCTAGAAAATCGAATAAGTATTAATAAAGCTTAGCTATATAATATAAATATAATAGTAAAACTATACTAAAAACCTTAGGGAGCTAATATAGTCTAACTTCCTTAACTTTATCTATAAGAAATATATAGACTCTACCTTATAAGAAAGGTAACTATATAATAAGCTATTAAACCTCTAATAGTATAGTAACTAAACCCTAATAGATTATTTTAATATATAGAGTGTAATTTATATATCGCTAGGTATATAAGGACTAAAGACTAGTACTAACTTAGTATACTAATTTTACTTTAGACTTAAAAAATCTATTAAGAATAAGATTAACTATCTTAAGGTAAACCTTAAAGTTATATAAACTATTATAAATAAAGTAAAGAGACTTTAGCTATATATATCTAGAGATACTAACTAGTTATATAGTAATAGCTAAAAATATATAGTATTAGGGTTTACTTAAGAAGGATTATAGAAAATATTATACTCTTATTAATAAGGATAAAGTATAGGACTAAACTATAAAGAATAGTTTAGATTAGATTTAAAAAGGAGGTTAAGTAAACTATATAATAATTAATAAAAAGATTACTAAGTATTTAGCAAAAGGATATATAATCTTAATACTATAGAATACTATAGGTATAATAAATAAGGCTACTTTACCTATAAATACTAAAACCCCTTACTACCTAACTAAAATGCTAATAAGCTAAACTTACTATAGAAGGCCTAAGTATAGTAAATAGAAAGGTATATAAAGAAGCTTTACTTATTAGGAAATAACTAAGTACTAATATCCCTACTAAGATACTAGCGCTAGAACCTAAGATAATACCTATTAAGTAAATAGTTAAAGGTAAAGTAATTATTATATAAATATATACTAAGTAAGAAATCTAAATAGGCCTAGATATATATACTTAAGTTAATCTTATTAATACTAAACTTATTAAAGAGTTAGGCCTTTAGAGCCCTAGTAATTAGAAGGCCCTAATACTTATTAGCTTTAATAGTATACTTAAACCTATACCTTTAGTATACTAATTAATAATCTTTTTAATTAATTCCTAAGAATACCCTTAGAAGATCTAGTAACTATTTGCTAAATTACTATACCCTAAGGGAATAGATAATATTCTTCTATCTACTAATTCTATAGGGAAGGAAGGTATTTTAATTAATACTTAGATATACTTATAGAGCTATAAGCTAATTACCCTAGTAAACCTAGAGACTTTTATAAAAGAACTTATTAAGAATAATAAGAAAGCCTTTATTATATATATTAATAGTATACTATCGCTAGATAAGTAGCTAATAAATACCCTTAGAGAAGAATTAAAAACTAAGCTAGGAATCTTACCCTTAGAGTTTAAAGAGCTAAGTAATACCTTTAGTAAAAAGATAGTAAAGAATATCCCTATCCTAGAAAGTATAGAGTACTCTATTAATCTATAAGAAGAAAAGAAGCCTCTATATAGACTATTATACCCTATAAGTAGGAAATAAATAGAGGTCTTATAAGAATATATTGCTAAGTATATTATAAGTAGTTAAATATAGCTATCTATAAGTTAATTAAGAGTACTAATCTTAGTTATTCTAAAGAAAGATAATACCTTAAAACTATATATAGATTACTAAGAACTTAATATAATAACTATTAAAAACTAGTATCCCTTACTTTTAATTAAAAACCTACTAAGCTAACTTATAGAAGTAAAGTAAATTATAAAGATTAATCTATAAGATACCTATTATAGAATCTATATTAAGCTAAGTAACTACTAGAAGACTATATTCTAAATATAATATAGGTATTTTAAGTATATAATTATACTATTTAGATTAACTAATACTCTAGCTATATTTTAAGTATATATTTACTAAGTACTTACTAAGCTATTAAATACTATATATATTATATACTTAGATAATATCCTTATCTACTCCTAGGATTAGGACTAATATATAAAGAATATAATAAAGGTACTATATAAGCTATAGAGTTTCTAGCTATATACTAAACTCTTTAAGTATTCCTTCTATTAATAAGAAGTTAAATTCCTAGGATATATTATTAACTAAGAAAGAATTAAGATAAAGCTAAGTTAGGTCTAATTAGTTACTAAATAGCTAATACTAAAAATATTTAAAAATATCTAAGTTTTACTTAGGTTTTATAATTTCTACTAGAAATTTATACTAAAGTACTCTAGAATTACTAAGCCTCTTATAGTAATACTAAAGGGTAATTAGAATAATTATAAGATAAAAGAGTTTAACTTTTTAAAGGAAGAAAGATAAGCTCTCTAGAACCTTAAAAATACCTTCTACTTAATAACTATACTTTAATATTAAGACTCTATATTATATACTAGAGTAAAAACTAATATATTAGTAAAAGTAGTATTAAGTATTTTATTATAACTTATTAATAATTAATAGTAATTAATTACTTACTAATTATAGAAGCTATCTAAGATAGAATAATACTAAGCTACTAAATAATAATAGCTCCTTACTATTATTAAAAGCTTAAAATACTAAAGCTATTACTTACTAAGCCTAAAAGAGAAGTTTATACTTCTAACTAACTATATAGTACTAATTAGTATAGTATAAATATCTATAAGGAACCTTTAGAGAAGGCTTATTAAATAGGTATATAAACTAGTACCTTTTAACTTTAATATATAATATTAACTAAGAGCTACTAATCTAGTAGATAAGCTCTTAAGAAGATTAAACTATATAAAAGAAGAAATTATATATAAGGATATCCTCCCTATACTAGCTATAAAACTCTAATTACTTAATAGTCTATTACTAGAAGTATACTAAATAATCGCTAACTTACTAAATAAAAATAAAACTACTAAAGTATTTATTATAATAGTAAAAGTAAGCTTAACTAATCCTATAACTATTAGAATAATAGAGAATAAATAGAGAAATAACCTAAAATTAAACTAAGTATATATTATAGTAATTATAATAAAGGTAAGATAAGTAATAAAATATATTACTAAGTAGCCTAAAACTACTTAATAATAGAAAGAACTAACCCTAAAGGTAAAGAAACTATAAGAAGAAATAATTATCTAAGAATAATATATTCCCTACTTAGTTATAAGGAAGCTTATAGAAGGTAAGATTATATTTCTAGTATAGCTATTTATAAAAATAGAAGAGCTAGTCTAAAGGCTATAAGTAAGAGATCTATTTTACTAATAGTAATTAGTAAAGGTTTAGGGAACTTCTAGTAGCTATAAATACTACTACTATAATAAATAAAGTATACTTTTCTTTAAGGGGAAACTAGTTATCCTAGAGCAATATATAATAAGGTAAGAGATCCTTTGCTAATACTATAATAACCTTAGGTTAAGATACCTAGGATTAGCTAAGACTCTAAAGCTTATTATAAGGAAATTCTACTAGAATCTTATCTTAAATAATATAAAAGAGTATATATAGAGATATTAGGTATACTAAGGTATATATATACTAAGATATAAGCTTTATAGAAAACTATAACCTTTATTATTATCTATATACTTATTCTAAGAGATTAGCTTAGATTTTATTATAAGGTTACTAAATAATACCTAAGTAAATAGTAAAGAGTATAATACTATCCTAATTATTATATATTAGATAATAAAATATATTATATTTATCCCTATAAAGAAAACCCTTAATATAGTATAGATAGCTTAATTCTTATATAAGTATATAGAATATAAGTTTAGAATACTAAAAGGAATTATAAGTAATAAAGATAAACTATTTATAAGTAATTAATATAGAAAGCTAGGTAGTCTAGCTATTTATTATTAGTATAGGCTAATATTACTTTACTAATTAATACTAAGAAAGTAACCTCCTAAGTAATTAGGCTATTATAATATTCTAAAATAGCTAGACTAATAATAAGATAGGCTTTAAGTAGCTAAAGTACTTTAATTAGTATATAAGTAAGTAATTAGTTAGTTATTATTATCTCTTAATTCTTAATAAGTATAAAAGCTATTACTCTATTAACCTTAAGAAATATTATAAGAAGAATTAGATTATTATACTTTATATACTACTTTATTTATTTTATCTATTTTAGCTTCTTAATATTAAGTACTTTAGCTTATTAAAGAAAGCTTATAGTTAAGAAATTAAGTATTTAATTAAATACTTTATAATCTATATTTTAAAAACTAAGTTCTTCCTAGCTTTTTATACTACTTATTAAGCTACTATAATAAAATAAAATATTAAGTTATCTTTTAGAGAAGCTAAGCTTATCTTTCTTAACTTAGAAAGTATAGTCTTTAAGCTTAATATATAGCTATAGATCCTAATACTAATTAAGAAGAAGGCTAAGCTCTTAACCCCTTAGGTTTTAAAGACTCTAAAGATAGTACTTAAAGCTAGCTCTTAGTTTAATTATATTAAGAGATAAATTAAAAAGTATTATAATAACTCCTTAGAGTTAATTCTTAGGGTAATAGAGTATATTATAAAGAGTTATAAAGTAGTTAAATATAAGAATACTTTATTAAAGGCTAAGGTATAAGATCTTTAGAAGGTAAATAAAATACTAAGCTAGTGCTAAAGAGTAAAAAGAAACTAATTATAGAAAAAAGAGATAATAATAGTAAAGGAAGGAAGGTAAGTAATTAATTAAATAGATATTAATATATAGATAGCTATAGAATTATTAAGAAGTAATAGTTAAGGAAGGTTAGTTAAACTAAGTATTTAGTACTATAGAATATATAGTAAGCCTAAATATAATATAAGAATATATTAGGTAGTAATTAAGACCTTTAGAGAAAAGTATAGTAAGTAATCTTAATTAATTAATTAATTTATTATATTTTTATTATAGTTTTAAACCTTTAGGGTAGTAGAAAGTATATTATATACTTAGATATATTATAAGCTTATTATATATATTACCCTTAGTAATATATTTAAGAAAAATATCTTTAAGAAGCTATTCCTTAAACTAAGTAAGAATTATATTAGCCTTAAATAAAGCTAGTATTACTTATAATAGTATTAAGCTATTAATAGTATATTTAGATATTTAAGTTCTACTTAGTAATTATATAGTATATATTATTAATTATTTTTAGTAAGAGCTCTAAAAGCCTTAAAAAGTAATAATAATACTATAAACTAAGACTTTATAATACTTATAACCTTAATATATACTATTAGTATTATTATTTTCTAAGCTAGAATTCTTACTATTTATAAGTAAAAAAGAGTTCTTATTTTTATAATAAGATTTTAATTTATTAAGACTATCTTTACTTTTTAAAACCTTACTATCTATATAATTATCCTTAGATTATATTACTTTATATATTTATAAAGATATATAATAAGAATAATAAAATAGAAATAAAGATAGGGATAGGGATAATATTAAGGCTTTAAATAGTAATTTAAATTTAGCCTTTATAACCTTAGACTTAATATCTTTAGGTATATAGTTAGTATTACTTAAGCTTTATACTTAATATAGTTTAGCTAATAGCCTTATAAGAAATAAAGTATAAGCTTCTAAAATAGTATTATTATATAAAGTATTAGTAAATATATTACTTATCTTAAGTAATACTTAGGTTATCTTAATAGGGCTAATAATTTATAAAGAGTATATATAAGTTAAAGGGAAATCTAAATAGCTCTAGGTATTATAATAAGTATTATATTTAGAAATAGTATTAATTATTATATTACTTTATTTACTAATTAGTATAGATTAAAGCTTTTATCTATTTATTATAACTAAGTATAGCTAGCTTTTAAGGCTAGTAGAAAGGATTATAAAATTAATATCTTAAGAGGTAGTTATATCTTTAGTAAGTATATAACTTATCTTACTAAAGTTCTAGCTTAGTTTAGTATTAGTAAGGTAAGAAACTTAAGTTTCCCTTAGCTAAGCTAGAATAGCTTCTACTTAAGCTAAGGATACTATTAGTATAGTAATTATATAAGTAGTAGCTTCTAATTTAATTATACTATATTTAATATTAGTAAGATCTATATATTAATTATTAAACTTTTTTACCTAAATAGAATATTATAATATTAAAAACTTACCTAAATAATTAAGGGTATTAGTATATATTATATAAGATTATAAATTAAGTTTTTAACTCTTATTATTTTTATCTTTAGTATTAAACTTAATATTAAAAGGAATATAAATTACTATATTATTAGATTTTCTAAGAGCTAAGAATACTTTCTATAAAGATACTATATTTAGCTAAAAAGTAAGAAGAGTAAAGCTTTAATATAGCTTTTACTATTTTATCATGCGCTAAAGTGTTATCAGCACTAGAACGCTAGAGGCAGAGCAGTGGAAGCGCTACGGTCTCGGAGCGACCGCGCTGATCGGACGCCGCTAGTGCGTTACCCCGCTCCGGACGACCGAACGGCCGAGCCGAGGCCCAGAGGGCTGAGGACTACGATAGCGGGGGCTATTGCAATAGAATGAAGATAAAAGGAGCTTATATAACTAGAAAGAATAGGGAGGTTAGAGATCAATTCACATTATAGCGCTATCGCACCTTTCCCGCTGCGCCCTCGCAGCGATCTAGTAGTCTATCTTACCTCTTCACTCCCTACTGTGAATACCGTCCCTGACAAGTTGATCTCTCCAAACCCGTAGGTATAGCGGACTGTTGAGGAAGATGACTATTACTAACAACCCTTCTAGTACGTTGCCTACCTCTTCGAGTTCGCAGCTAATAAGCAGCGAAGATCCTATAATATCACGGACCTAAGATAGATAACCCGGGAGTTAGATGTTACTATTGAACCCCTCTTTCTACTATAATCTTAACCCTCCCTCTAAACCTATTAATGTTCTTATAGAAGAGGTAGAGCTAAACCTTCGCATCAAAACCCTACAAACCTCGCAGCGAATTAGCCGTAAGAGATGCTAGCTTAAGCTAACTGCTGCTGGGATTACCCCTGACTTTAACCCTAATATTAAGCCGTAACCCACGAAGCAAACTCGCTATACCCATAATACGAACATATAGCAGAGCCCTAACTATAACATTGGCAAGCTTATCTTAAAGACTCCTTATTATAGCGGAAAGTCTTAGACTGAATTAAGGATCTATCTTACTAACCTTAATAGCTAATTCCTTTTATATCCCTCGAGCTTCTATATAGACCTGCTAAAGGTCCTACTCGCTAGTAGCTATCTTAAAGGATTAGTTAAGCTATGTTAGACTAGCTTCCTTAATAATAATTAAAGAGGCTAAATTAATAAAATTATATAGAATAATTACCTTACTTAGGTTAAAGGGACTATTAATAATAACCCTACCTAATGCCTTAAGATAACTAGGAAGCTAGTACGCTGCTATATAAAGCCAACCTAGACCGTTAGGAACTTCCTTAACTACTATAAAGCCCTTAAAGCTAAGCTCCTAGAATAGCTGCTTAATTCCTATTAAGTCTGCTTAGTAATTTATTAACTCACGCTTATACTACGAACCTAGGTAATTAGCTATAAGATCCCTTCGATTTAGTAGAAGTTTATTAGCTTAGTTACCTAAGCAGAGACTATTCTTAGAAGACCTAACCCTAGCCATAATAATATAAACTTAGTACCTACTTTAAGCATTACCCTAAATACTAACCCTACTAATACCCTAGTAACTCTATAGATACCTAGCTAGCCTTATAGAGGCCCTATTATATACTATAAGTATAGAGAAGAGGGTTATATCTTAATAAAATGCTTTAAACCTAATTGTAAGATATACAAGAGTAACTATTACACTACGAATTAGCATTAAGCTAGCCGTAACCCTACTATACCTATGATAGCTCCTAATAATATCTAATTTGCTAGCGTAGGAACCTAATAGGGGCCTGACCGGACCCTATCCCTATTAATATATTAGACTATTAGAACCTAATTATATATAAGGGGCTAGTAGAAGAGATTAGAGGGAGATGCTTTAGCTAATATAGGAGCTAATGTAAGCTTTATTCACCCTTACTACTTAACTATTACTAAATAGAAGGATATTAGACTTAGTAAGGTCTAAATTAAAGGAGTTAATAATAAAGTTCTTAAGAACTAAGGAACCCTCTAATAATTAGTAATAATCTATAATAGTATAAAGAAGGTAAGGATATATAAAGTCTACTTCTATATTGCTATAATCTACTAGTATATAGCTATCCTTAGAGACCCTTAGTTTTATAATATAGAACCCTAAGTCCTTAAGTAGAAAATAAAGACTTAGAGGTATAGTATACTATAAAGTAATATTAAGGTTATTATAAGGAAGAAGGGGATACGTAGGGCTACTAGAGAATACATTACTACCCTTATAATTATTAGTAACCTATTAGATATACTTACCCTTATAATGCTAAAAGAGATTATAGAGGAGTTACTATAACCTAGCGATAAGAAGCTAGTAAATGCCTACCTAGAGCTCTACCTAGAATTTAGAGATATCTTTAAGATAGAAAAAGTAAATCCCCTAATGCTTAAAGGATGAATATATACTATTAATATAAAGGAAGGCTAAATACTACTATAGGAACCTATCTATAATCTTGCTATAAAGGAGCTAGAAGTCCTTTAGGCTTACCTTACTAATATATTAGTAAAGGGTTAGATTTAATAATCTATTAGCCTAGCTAGAGCCCTAATCCTATTTATCCCTAAGAAAGAAGGTAAGCTATACCTTTATATTAACTATTATAGTCTTAATAAGATTACTAGGAAGGATAAGGCTCCCTTACCTTTAATCTATAAGATCCTAGATTAGCTTAGTAAGGTATAGATCTTTATAAAGCTAGACTTAAAGGATATATACTACTAGCTATATATCTATAAGGGAGATAAGTAGAAGATAGCTTTCCGCTACTATTATAGTTACTTTAAATACTTAGTTATACCCTTTAGACTAGTTAATACCCTAGTAATATTCTAAGAATATATTAATAATATCCTTATAGAGCTTATAGATATAATCTATATTATCTATCTAGATAATATCCTAATATATAGTAGTAATCCTAGTAAGTACTTATAGTATATCTATAATATCCTTACTTAGTTACGAGCTACTAGCTTATATACTAACCCTAAGAAGTATAAATTTAACCTTAAGTATATAAACTTCTTAAGGTTTATAGTAAGTACTAAAGGAATTTATATAGAACTAGAATATATTAAGAGTATTATAAAGTAATTACTACCTAGCTATATAAAGGATATCTAGATCTTCTTAAGATTTATAGGCTTCTATTAATATTTTATTAAGAATTATAGTAAAATTATAGTCCTCCTTATAGACTTACTATATAGTAATAATAAAAGAACCTTCTAGCTAAATTGCTATAAGTCTAATATATTTAAGTAGCTAAAGCTAGTATTCTTAGAAGAATCTATTCTTACCTACTTTAACCCTAAGTTACCCCTAAGGATTAAGATAGATATATTAGGATATACTATTAGTATAGTCCTATTATAGCTATAGTAAGGCTACTAGTATCTAGTAGTGTATATATTATGTAAGCTAATAGGAGTAGAATTATAATATTTAACCCTTAATTCTAAGCTTTTAGCTATTAAGGAAGCTTTCTATACTTAGAGGTACTATTTAGCCTATGTAAATACTAAGATTAAGGTCCTAACGGACTATTTAAACTATTAATATCTTATAATAAAGCTAAAGCTATTATCTAAGTAAGTAGCCGCGCTTAATAACCTTTACCTCTTTAACTTTAAGATTATCTATTAACCTAGAATAAAGAACCTAGTAGATAGTCTATTAAGGCAGCCTAACTACTTTAATAAGGAAGTAGTAGATAGGGCTTAGATAGCTACTTTACTACTATTTCTTAGTAGATTTAAAGCTAAAGGGTAGGATAGTAGTAGTAAGGTAGCTCCTAAAGTAAGCCCTAACTATAAAATACTAGATACTAGCTTTAATTTTAATACTAGAAGGTAGCTTAGTAGTAGTAAGGTAGCTCCTAAAGTAAGCCCTAATTATAGGATACTAGCTATTTAGGTAGATAATCCTCTTAAAGAAGGTAACTCTACCTACGGCCTTATATTAATATATATAATAGTAACCTTATAGAGCCCTAGTAGTAGTCTTATAGTAAGGTTAGCAAGCCTTCGCTTTAAAAGAGCTAATAAGCTAGGAATAGAGATTTCTTTAGCTATAGCTATCTAAAATGCTTAAGAAGTAAATTCCTTTTATTAGAAGAAGTTATAGATAGTTTACCGTAAGACTATAGTAAAGAAACCTATAAAGAAGTAAGGAGCTTAATAGTCTATTAGTATAAATAGCTTACTTTATTATAGCTAAAAGATCTATATTTCCCTTAGTATATATATAGAATTATTAATATTAATATATAATAATCTTACTATAGGATACTAGGGAGTTAGTAAGAGTCTTAGAAGGCTATAGGTATAGTACTACTAGCCCTTTATAAAGAAAGAAGTAAAGAAGTATATTTAGGTCTATATAACCTACTAGTAGATTAAGCCTTAGCTATATTAACCTTATAGCTATCTTACTTTACTCTTAGTACTAACTTAACCTTAGGAAGAAATCTCTATAAACTTTATTACTAACTTACTCCCTATTATATAGGAAAAGAGCTACGCTTTTAATAGTATCTTAGTTATTATTAACTAATTTATAAAGTACTTCTTATTCGTACTAACTTTAAAGTAACTTACTACTAAAGGACTAGCGATCTTATTCCTCAAAAGAATCTTCTAAGACTATAGGTTACCTAAAGGGATTATTACTAATTATAGCTCTCTCTTTATATCTAAGTACTAAAGAACATTCTATAACCTACTAGTAACTAAGTGATTACTTAGTACTACCTTCTACTCTTAAATAGATAGTTAGATAGAGAGGCTTAATTAAACCCTTAAGTATTATATATAGTGCTTTTATAACTAGGAATAAACCAATTAGATTAATATCCTCCCTCTAGCTTAGTATACCTATAATATAAGTAAGCACTTATCTATTAGCAAGAGCCTAGCGGAATACCTATAAGGCTTTACCCCTTAAGGACTAGACTATATAAAAGAACCCTTACTAATTATTAGTACCTTAGCTAAGTTATAAAGTATCCTACTTTACTAGTATTATAAAGTAATATAAAAGCTACTTAGTAGTATTCGTAAATATTAAGCTACTTAATATAACCGTAAGAGAGAATTAATATTATTTAATATAGGAAACTTAGTCCTACTATCTATAAAGAATATTAAGATCTAGTAACCTAGTAAGAAGTTAGTAGATAAGTATATAGAACCCTACTAGATAACTAGATACATTAGAGACTATTATCTTACCTATAAGCTTAAGCTTCTACTATAATTATAGATATATAATATCTTTTATATCTTAAACCTAGAGAAATAGAGGGGTAATAAACTAGAAGTAATATAGTAGTAAGATAACCTCTTTATTGCTAATAATATCTATATTATTAAACGTATTATTATATATAAAGGTTCTAGAAGTAACTAGTAATATCTTATTAAGTAGGAAGGCTATAATAATACTAAGAATTTATAGGTTAGCTATAAAGACTTTATAGATAAGAACTTTATTATAGACTATAAGTAGCGAATTTATAGTAAGGTAGTAAGATAATAGGTCTAATATATAAATTAGGTCGATTCTAAAAAATGCCTAAAGGGTAGGGAGGGGGCACGCTAGCTACCCTTAGCTATACCAGACTAGGTTAAGACTCTAAAAAATAAATAGCGAACCCACTACGCACTACTAGCGGCCCCCTAACAATACCCCTATCACTCCTCCTCATTATTATTATTAGCTAGGTTAAGGGCCCAAGGGACTAAGTCAGGCCTAACGCAAAGCGGTAGCGAGGCCGCACCGGGAACCCCGCGACCTAGGGTCTTCGCAATATTACGGAGGGCGTTAGCGATATCTAGCTACACCTGCAGCTGGGTTAGCTCTATGAGCTGCGAGCGCGCTGCCACCTCGCTAGTAGTACGGGCAGCGGTAGCGGTAGCGTCGGCGGCGGCGGTGCGGGCCTGGGCGTTCTTATCGCTAAACTTTAGGTAATAGAGTAGGCGGAGGGCGGGGATATAGATAGTTTAGATAGCCTAAACCCTAGCGAATTAGTAACGAAAGCGTAGGGGGACTAATAATAACTTACTGCGAGGTTAAGGTACTTAGCCTTAGTCTTAGGGAGACTATCGCTAGCGAGCACTGCAAAAAGTTAGGCTAAAACTAGCCGGTCGGCGTAGGTAAGCTAATTCGCAGTGAGTTAGCTATACTATAAGTATGAGTAAGTAAAGGATAAAGTAACTTACTAGCTTATATAGTTTCCCGTTCTTAACGTACTGGGTATACTTAAATAAGGCGGCTATAATAAGAAGTTAGTAGGCAGCCTACTAGCGAAGTTATAGCGAACTTATAGCTAGAGATAGGAGTATAGGAGGTTAGGGCCTCTATAATTATGTTTCTGCTCTTAGTGCGGATGGTTTTGCTAGGGTATTAGTGAGTAGTGGCGTTAAGGTAGTAGCGGTAGTAGCTAGATTGTATAAAGTTAGTAGTAGGCTAGGAAAGTTATTAGAAGTATAGAAGACTTATAGAGATATAGTAAGAGAGAGAGAGAGAGAGATAGAGAGAGAGAGAAAGGCTATAGCTTATTAGTAAGGATCTTATAGTAAAGCTAGCCTTTAAAGCTAGGCTGGAAAGTTACCTATAAAGATAATAATAATAATAAAGAAGGAAGAAAAGAGTAAGGAAATTAGGGGCTAGATAAGGCTTTAAATACCCTATGAACCTATAGCTAATTAGCTATTACTAATAATAGTTAATATAGCTTTATAATAACCCAATTAATAGCTATTATATTATAATTATTCTAGCCTAATTTAGCGATAGAATATAATACTACTATTTATAACTAAATATACCCCTTACTTCTAGCTTAGTTAGAGTAACCTTACTACCTATTTTAGCAATAGCTAAGAACCTAGGAATAATACCCTAATTATTAATATTATTACTAAAACCTCTATAACTACTTATAGCTAGGCTAGCTCTACCTTACTATTAAATTAGGTAAAGCTATTAGATTAAGAATAAATACTTTACTAGTTAATGTTATTGCTAAATTCCTCTAAAGCTACTTATAATTAAGCATTTTACCTTTAAAGCCTAATCGGGCTTAGCTAATAGATTAGGACTAAATATATTATAGGTTCGCATTAAGCCTAGTACCCCTACGACCACTTACGGCTAAGTTAATGCTACCTTACCGCCTAATCGGGCGACTACAATAGACCTTAGGGATAACGTAAGGGTCGCGTGTTTATTATTAATAATTTACCTATAACCTTACTCGTAGCTACCTCGCCGGAAGATCGAAGGCCCGGGGATAGGCCTTTATAAGTAGGGAGGCTCTATTACGCACTAAAGTATTATTAGTACTAGAACGCTAGAGGTAGAGTAGTGGAAGCGCTGCGGTCTTGGAGCGATCGCGCCGATCGGACGCCGCTAGTGCGTTACCCTGCTCCGGACGACCGAACGGCCGAGCCAAGGCCCGGAGGGCCGAGGACTATAATAGCGAGGGCTGTTGCGATAGAATGAAGATAAAAGGAGCTTGCATAACTAGAAAGAATAGAGAGGTTAGAGATCAATTTATATTATAGCACTATCGCACCTTTCCCACTATGCCCTTATAGCGATCTAGTAGTCTATCTTACCTCTTTACTCCCTACTGTGAATACTGTCCCTAATATATTTAAAGTTAAAAGATATTAAGGCTATAGTTATATTATAGAGTATAGATAGGAAAAGAGATAAAGGGTTTAGTATTTATAGTATAGCTAAGTAAAGATAAGTAAGTATTAGCTAGCTTATATACTTATTACTAAACTATATAGTAATATAAGTTATAACTACTTATAAGTACTTAGCTTAATATCTCTTTACTAACTTTCTATATTCTTTAAGATAGTAATAAATTAAATAAAGGTAAATATATAACTATTTATTCTTTATCTTAATTACTTTATTATTAAGCTATACTAAGGTAGCTATACTAAATATATAATACTACTCTTAACTTAGCTTACTATATATTATTAAGGATTTATACTACTTATTAGTAAAGTAAAATCCTTAAGAAAATATTAAATAAGGTAAGTTTTTATACTTATTAAGCTATTTATATATAATATATTATTTCTAAGTAATTATATAGTATTAAGTAAAAAGTTCCTAGTAGTACTAGCTTTTCTATCTAACTATAATAAAGCTTAATACTATACTTATATATATTAATTACTTATAATTATAAACTTATTAAGCTATTTAAAGAATAGGAAAGTATTATATACTATTATAAATATCTTATAAACTTATAGTAATAAGATAAATAGAGTTAATATATATATAATATTAATAACCTACTAAAATATACTTATTTATATCTATATTTTTATTTTCTTATCCCTTAATTATCCCTTTTAATTTATTAGCCTACTCTTAATTTTAAAGCTACTAAGCTATTATAAGTAGTACTAAGCTAAGGGATTATTCCCTTAAGTAGTAAAAAGTCTTAATAATCCCTAAATAATAACTTAGACCTTATTAAGTAAGTTATATCCTTACTTATTATCTATATCTAAGGACTAATTAAGAAGTAAGATTATATTAAAAGCTTCTATAAGTATCTATACTAGTTTTAAGAGGTAAGCTTAAGATAGTATTATTTACTATTATACTTTTAAAAGCTAAAAGAGGATTAATAAGCTATTATAGTATTTCTACTATTAGCTAGATACTATTAGAAGCCTTATAAAGATAAGTATTATTATAAGATACTTTACTACTTAGAAAGTATTATAGTACTATAAAGTAATTTAGTAAAGAAAAAGGCCTTTAGGCTATAAATTACTATTAAACTTTATAAAAATAAGGTAAAAAGAAAAGCTATATAAACTATAAAGTAAGAAAAAGAAATAAAGAATATAATAACTAAGAATAATATAATAACCTTTTTATCCTTAAGGTATATACTTAAAAGAGAGTATAAGGTAAGATAGTAAACCTTATAAAATTTATATTAAGAGGTACTTAGGAGTTAGGAAAGTATCTCTCTTAAAGTATATATACTATAAGGCTAGTATAGCTATAATATATATAGATTTATATTAGAGTACTTAGTAAAGCTAGCTAAAAACATAGTTATATATAGAGCCTATATTATACTATATTATATCTAATATATTATATTAATATAATAAATATATAGAGGAACTATATTAGCTTTAGGCTACTTAATTAATTATTCTACTATATAGAGGGAAATAATTATAAGAACTACCTAACTTTTAGTTATTCTAATTAAGAGATAGGGTACCCTTAGGCCTAGATTAGCTTTAGGTTAGTAGTATAGTAAATTTATAGTATAGATAGTATACTACTATAAGGGCTAAATCCCTCCCCTTTCTAAGTATCTCTCTCTATTATAATAAAAGTTATTAACTAGTATCTTAAGGCTAATTAATAGAGTTATTAAGGCTTTATATAGCTATAATAAAACTAGGTTAGCTAAGGACTAAGGCTAGCTTAGCCCTAAGCCTTAGAGATATTTAGATAGTATACTATAATAGAGATATATATAGAAAGGCTAGGTTAGGTTAGTAATAAAGGATATAGAATACTATACTAGCTAGATAGCCTTAATATACCTTTATTATAAGATATAGTTAGTAAGCTAAGGGAGATCTTACTTATAATAGAAAGCTAGGCTTAGGGTTATACCTAAATAATCTAATAGGCTATAGTAATATAGAGAGACTAAAGAGAGTATTAAGTCTAGCTTATAATTAGAATAGTACTATATAGGGCTACTAGTTATTAGCTAATAGCTCTTATAGAATCTCTATATTAGCTAAAGAGAATAGATATATATATTAATTAGCTAAGAGATTAAAAGCTTAGACCCTAGCTTATACCTAAAGTAATACTATATATATAGAGCTATAATATTATTACTAAGGTTAGGCTAAATAAAGCTAGCTTAAGGTATAAACCTTAAGAATATAATTATAATATATATATAATAACTATAAAGTACTATAAGATAACTATAGTATTACTACTAGCTTAGTAAGCTAGCTTTAAATAGAGTAAACTTAGCTTTATACTAAGCTATAGCCTCTAAGTACTTAAGGCTTATACTTTATCCTATACTATAAGCTTACCCTCTAAATCTATAGTAATTATAATTATAAAGTAAAAGTAGAGTATAAGCTTAAGGAGTATATAGCTTAAGTTTATAAATACTAGCTAAACCTATAGTATATCTATACTAAGTACCTCTTACCCCCCCTTAGAGAAAGATAAAATATACTTAGAAAAAAGCTATAAAGAGTAAAAAAACCAGCCTATACTAAACTATAAATATACCCTAATCCTATACCTTCCCCTCTTACTCTCTAACCCTACTCCTAACCCTATTCCTCTTAATTATCCTTCTTACTAAATTCCCTAAGTTCTAAGGACTTAGTTAACTTAGGGATACTACCTAAGTAGGTAAGAGCTAGACCTAATATACCTTTAAAATACTTAAGTACCTTAGCAATATAGTTAACCCTACTAACTAACTTATTAAGCTAGTTAGTTAATAGGCCTATAGTTATAGCTATAGGTATAATATAGAGTTACTTAAGGGCCTAGCTCTTAGCCCTTAGGGTAGTATTCTTAAGCTTCCTAAGCTCTTCCTATACTCTAGTTAGTATTATATAATATTATATAATAGAACTAACTTATACTTATAGTATTAATACCTCTCTTATATAGGAGAGCTACTACTAAGGCTTAGGTAGCTATAATAATAGTAAATAATAAAGGCTTATAAGTTTTATATATATATATATAAGCTATATAGCTACCTACTACTATATTAGCCTAATCTTAGTAAAGACCTATAGTACTATCTTTACCTATCTATATAATATATATAGAATAAGGGATATCCTATACTACCCTTATAGTTATAGTTATAGGGATAGTAATAGGAGCTTTACTAAGAGATTTATTCCTTAAAGTAACTATACTCTCTACCCTAGCCTTTCTTTTTACTTACTAAGAATTAGTATAGTTATATATTAGGACTATATTAAGAGAAGCTTACTAATATTACTAGTATTATTATTATTATTATTATTATTATTATTATTATTATTATTATTATTATTATTATTATCTTTAGCTATAAGAAGTTAGCTACTATAATAATAAGATTATAGTAAAGCTATAATACTAGTAATGCTTAACTAAGTAAATATATATATTAGTAATTCTAAAAGAGAAAAGGATATTAACTTAGTAACTTAGACTTATAGCTATTATAAGTATAGCTAGGATCTAAAGATAGAGAGACTTATAGAAGTTATTAAAGAAAGAAGAAAGAAAGGAAGGTATTATAAGCTAAGCGAAAGAACTAAATACTAGAATCTAAAGTAATAGCTAGTAGCTATTAATAGCTATAGAGCCCTAAGCCTATACTAACTACTAGCTACTAATAGCTAAGTACTAGATAACTAACCTACTAATAGCTAAATCTACTTACTTAAAACCTAGACCTCTAGCTACTAGCTATTAGTAGCTTAGCGCTATATAGCTAACTTACTATTAACTAAACCTACCTACTTAAATCTAAGTCTCTAACTATAACTATAATTATATAGAGGTCCTATATCTTAGCTATTAGTATACTTCTACTATGTAACTAATATAAGCCTACTCTAGGTAACTTTTTCCTTTCCTTTTTACTCCCTATTAAGGTTTTTTCCCTAACTATAGGGAAATAGGATAATTCTAGTCTTAGTATAAAGGACTATTTACTTATATATAGTAATAGTATAAGGGGCCTAACTTAGGCCTACTATAGATAGAATATAGGTTTTTATCTACTTAGTTTTTCCTATATTTATATAGAGTAAAAGTACTATCTACCTTCTAAGTCTATAGTATATAAATATAATAATAATAATAAGTAAACTTTACTTCTAATAGTTATACTATATATTAATATAGAGTACTATTAGTATATACTCTTAAGTACTTACTTAATACTTAGTTAATCCTCTCTATTTATTTATCTATCTAGGGGTAGTATATAGTAAATAGTTAGTAATAGATTACCTATACTTTTATAAAGTCCTTCTAAAATATACTTATAAATAGTTTATCTCTATTATTTATAATTCTTTCTAGTATTCTAAACTTATATTCTATATACTTATATAAGAGTTAGGCTATTTATACTATATTAAGAGTTTTCTTTATAGGGATAAATATAGTATATTTTATTATCTAATATATAATAACTAGGATAGTATTATACTCTTTATTATTTACTTAGGTATTACTTAGTAACCTTATAATAAAGTCTAAGCTAATCTCCTAGAATAGATATATAAGTAATAATAAAAATTATAGTTTTCTATAAGGCTTATATCTTAATATATATATACCTTAATATACTTAATACCCCTATATATACTCTTTTATATTATCTAAGATAAGATTCTAATAAAATTTCCTTATAATAAGCTCTAGGGTCTTAGCTAGTCCTAGATATCCTAACCTAGAGTTATTATAGTATTAATAAAAGATCTCTTACCTTATTATATATTACTCTAGGATAACTAATCTCCTCTTAAAGAAAGGTATACTTTATTTATTATAGTAATAGTATTTATAGCTACTAGAAGTTCTCTAAACCTTTACTAATTACTATTAGTAAAATAGATCTCCTACTTATAGCCCTTAGACTAGCTCTTCTATTTTTATAAATAGCTATACTAGAAATATAGTCTTACCTTCTATAAGCTCCCTTATAATTAAGTAGGGAATATATTATTCTTAGATAATTATTTCTTCTTATAGTTCCTTTACTTCTAGAGTTAGTCTTTCTTATTATTAAGTAGTCTTAAGCTACTTAATAATATATTTTATTACCTATCTTACCCTTATTATAACTATTATAATATATACTTAGTTTAGTTTTAAGTTATCTCCTTATTTATTCTCTATTATCCTAGTAGTTATAGGATTAGTTAAGCTTACTTTTACTATTATAATAAATACCTTAATAGTTTTATTTTTACTTAGTAAGTTAGTAATTATTTAGTATACTTCTAGTAATAGACTATTAAGTAGTTAGAGTTTTATAGCTAGTATAAAGAGAATATTCTTATATATAATTTCTTCCTTTATATAGTCTAGTCTTCTTAAGAGTCTATTTACTAAATTAATAGCTTTTAGTTAATATTATATATTAAAGTTAAAAGGTATTAGTTTATATACCTATTTAGTAAGCCTTCTCTAAAGGTTCTTTATAGATATTTATACTATACTAATTAATACTATATAGTTAGTTAGAAGTATAAACTTCTCTCCTAAGCTTAATAAATAGTAGCTTTAGTATTCTAAGCTTTTAATAATAGTAAGGAGCTCTTATTATCTAGTAGCTTAGTATTACTCTATCTTAGATAGCTTTTATAACTAGTAGGTAACTAATTACTATTAATTACTAATAAGCTATAATAAGATACTTAATACTATTTTTACTAATATATTAGTTTTTACTCTAGTATATAATATAAAGTCTTAATATTAAAGTATAATTACTAAGTAGAAAGTATTTTTAAGATCTTAGAGGATTTATTTTTCCTTTTTTAAAAAGTTAAACTCTTCTATTTTATAACTATTCTAACTACCCTTTAGTATTATTATAAAGAGCTTAGTAATCTTAGAGTACTTTAGTATAAATTTCTAGTAGAAATTATAAAACCTAAGTAGAACTTAGATATCTTTAAATATTTTTAGTATTAGCTATTTAGTAATCGATCGAACCTAACCTAGCTCTATCTTAATTTCTTCTTAGTTAATAATATATCCTAGGAATTTAACTTTTTACTAATAGAAGGAATATTTAGAGAGTTTAGTATATAGCTAGAAACTCTATAGTTTATATAGTACCTTTACTATATCCTTTATATATTAGTCCTAGTCCTAGGAATAGATAAGGATATTATCTAAGTATATAATATATATAGTATCTAATAGCTTAGTAAGTACTTAGTAAATATATACTTAAAATATAGCTAGAGTATTAGTTAATTTAAATAGTATAACTATATACTTAAAATACCTATACTATATTTAGAATATAGTTTTCTAGTAATTACTTAGCTTAATATAGATCCTATAGTAAGTATCTTATAGATTAATCTTTATAATCTATTTTACTCCTATAAGTTAGTCTAGTAGGTCCTTAATTAAGGGTAAGGGATATTAGTTTTTAATAGTTATTATATTAAGTCCTTAGTAATCTATATATAATCTTAAGGTACTATCTTTCTTTAGAATAAATAAGATTAATACTCTTAACTAACTTATAGATAGCTATATAGGCTAAGAAGAATAAAGTACTATATTATATAGTTTTCTAAGTTAATTATACTATTTATCTACCTTACTAAGATCTTCTAATTATTAGCCTCTTATAAAATAGTATTAATTATCTTAAGTAATATTAGTAAGGTATTTTATTACTTTATTATATCTCTTTATAGCTTAAATATATAAATTATAGCTTACTAACCTACCTATTAGCCTTAATACTAATTAATTAAGACTATATTAAGAAATACTATATAATTTAGCTACCTTCTTAAGTAATTAACCTCCTTATTAACCCTAGTATCTCTATCTTTATCTAGCTACTCCCCCTAGGTAATATTAAATAATAGTAGTAAAGTATTCTATAACTAATAACTTCTTTATAATTACCCTAGGCCTAGATAATAAACCTAGATAACCTACCCTAGCCTTTAGGTAACCTTAGCTTAATAGTCTTATCCTTTAGATTAAGCTATTAGCTATAATCTAACCTTCCTTATCTAGATAAGCTTAGCCTTTATATAGCCCTTTTATAGTTTACTTATATTAATATCCTATACTTTATATATTAATATATATTAAACTAGTAAACTAATCTTAAAAGATAGCCTTATAACCTTTAGAATCCTAGATTAATCCTCTTTTTATAATTCTATAGGGAGCTTACTTAAAGCTACCTAGTAATATAGGATACTATTAGTAAGGTATTCTATATAAAACTCTATATAATTAATCTATAGAATAGTATATATAAAGAGAGTCCTTTACTCTATAAGTTCTACCTTTAGCTTTTCCCTTCTTATTATTAGAAACTTTCTATTTTCTACTATACTTAAAGAAAACTTATTATTTATTATAATATTTTTAATCTAATATTTCCTCCTCTATATACTTTATAGAAAGATTAAGTTTATTATTAATTTAGTCTAGGCTTCTATTAGTAATTATAAATATATTAATAATATAATTAAGAAAAAGACTCTTTTCTTTAACTTCTTTCTTCTTAAGGACTTTTAATTCTTTAGAGATAAAATAGCCTACCTACTATAGAATAAAATATATCTTTATATTACTTTAATATATAATACTACTACTTATAGAAAAGAAAATATTATCTCTTTTCTACTAAAGTTTTCTAATATTAATAATAAAAATTAAGATACCTTTACTCTCTTACTTACTCTTTATAATAAGAATTTTTATATAGCTAAGTTATTTCTTAATAAAGAAGCTTTACTAAACTATAGACTTCTTATAATTAGTCTTTATACTATAATAAGATATAGACTAAAGAATAAGATTAAAATCTTTATTAAGATCTATAGAGTTAATATTAATATTAAAGATAAAAATAAAGTAATACTAATTATATATACTCTATAGTTACTAAATAATTAGGTAAGGGAAACTATCTATTTCCTATTTAAGCTTAAAGTAATACTAAGGCTTAAGATTAGGAAAAGAATATAGATATATTTTAACCTTACTAGGGTTATAAGAATTTATATACTTCCTAATAAGTTAGTAGATAGAGTACTAGAGGTAGTAAAGGTATTAGATAATAGTTCTAGCTATATAATAGCTATTTAATACTAACTAAAATAGATAGCTTCTTATCCTAAAGACTAAGAATCTCTAAGGATAGCTTAAAGGAAAATAGAATTATAGATTAGTTAAATATTAAGTAGTAATAAGA
Source organism: Neonectria magnoliae (assembly GCA_037954305.1). Classification (NCBI taxonomy): domain Eukaryota; kingdom Fungi; phylum Ascomycota; class Sordariomycetes; order Hypocreales; family Nectriaceae; genus Neonectria; species Neonectria magnoliae. Next base: position 45,046 of record JAZAVK010000210.1, read on the forward strand.
TAGAATAAATTATACTCTTTCTTATTATATTATATCCTAATATATATTTCTTTCTATATAATTTTTAATAGTAGAAAAATATCTCTTTTATTAAAAATTATATAGAATTTAATATTTTAAAGGTTAGGGATATTAATTTATTAGAGAGTATATTAAATAATTAGAAACCCTCTCTTAAGAAAAAAAGAAAAATAGGTAAGGAAGGAATTAATAATATTAATAGCTAGATTTATAAAATAATATCTATCTATAAAAGTAAAGATTAAAAAATACTAAGAAGTATTAAGGTTTAATTATTTTACCTTAACTAATATAGAGGTAATATAAGGTTAGTAAGTATAGAATTAGTATTAATTAAGTTTTTTATATTCTTTTATTTATAGATTCTAGCTAATATAATATACTATATTAATTACTTATATCTACTAAGCTAATTATTATCTATATTAGCTATTATAAAGCTCTAGGTATAATATATAATATTTAAATCTATAGTATTACTTATTACTACTAGCTATTTATATATTTAAGTATATTAAAAAGTAAATAAACCTTATTATTATTATTACTCTTAGTTATATAATCTTTAATTTTAAGGTATTAAGGTAGGCTTAAGGGCTCTAGACTATATTTAAAAATACTATAATTAGTTTTATACTTCCTATATATTACTTACTACTTAATATATTATATACTTTATTTATTTTATTCTTTTAAGTAGGTATTTACCTCCTTAAAGTAAATAATAATCTTTACTAAGTTAACTCTCTCGCTATACTTAAACTATTACTAAAATATAAACTCTTAATTCTAAGATATATTATAATTCTATTAGTAAGGTCTAATATTAAGTATAAATTATAATAGAATAAGTTAAGAAAGGTTAATTATAGCCTTAAGATAAAGAATATAATAGGAATTACTATATATAATATTAATAAAGATTTAGTACCTAAATATAGCTATTTAGTAATTCTTTTTACCTTAATTTATAAGGTATTCTAATATATTATATAGAAGTTAGCTATAAGATATTTATTAGTAGTATTAAAAGAAGAGTATTATAGCTAGATCTTAGTCTAATTATTACTAGAGCTAGGCTCTATCCTTTATAATCTTCTCCTAGGGTATAAAATAGCTATATCTTATTTCCTTAGCTTTTATAGCTTTAATCTAATTAATAAAATACTTAGAAGAATACCTATTTCCTTTATAGATTAAAGATATAGATCTCTCTTAACTATAGAATCTTTAGTAGCTTTTATTTAATATTATTTAATAGAGGTTAAGGTTTTAAACTTATTAGCTAATAGCTATTTAGTCTATAAGTTTATATATATAATCTATATTAATAGTTATAGCTATAATCTAGGCTCTTAGCTATTTAATCTTATTATTATTATTACTAGAGCTAGATACTTTATCTATATCCTTATTACTATCTAAGTCTCTTTAGATAAGGACTAGAGTAAGTAGAGTAGTAATTAGTAAGGCCTATTAGTTATTATTATTAGAAGTAGCTTAAGTAACTATTATATTTAATATTATTTAAGGTAATATAAGTAATTTAATAAATAAGAGCTATTAATATATAATAATTATAGGATTCCTAAGGGATAAACTATTTATACTAGGTTTATATTAGTAAAGGATTATATTATATAGCCTTAAAAAGTAATATAAGTTATATTTAGTAATATACTTAAGGGTATTAAGTATAACTAAGTTATATTAATAGCTAAGGTAGCTTATACTTTAAGGTATACTTATAAGTATATCTATATATAAAGATACCTTTCTTAGATTATATTAGCTTATTAAGTTCTTACTATAATTTAGTAGTAATCTTATAAGGGATTACTAAGGGATTATAGTATCTTAGTATAATCTAAGTCTAAGCCTTTAGTAATTAGTCTATAAGGTAAGTATAGGTTATAGTTATATAATAGCTAAGTATATTAGCTATAATATATATTATAAAGGTACTTACCTTAAAAACTATTTTAAAAAGAAAGGTTAATAAGGAAGTATAGTATTAAGAGGCTTATATTATAGGCTAGGTTTTATATATTTATAATATATATAATATACTTAATATATAAGCGCTATATCTAAGTAAGTACTATACTTTATAACTTCTTAGTATTTAAACTTTAAAAAATATTTTATTTAAAATATTCTAGTAAATTTAAGTTAAGCCTAACTTAGCTATAAACTATATAAGTAATAGAAAAAGGTTTAAAATAAGTATATAAATTTTCTTAGATTTTATAAGAAATTCTTAGTAAGCTAGTATTTAAAAAAATAGATTTATACTATATATATAGCTATTTTACTATAAAGGGGTTTTTCTAAAAATCTAAGAAAAATATTTTTAAGTTTCTTATTAACTTATATAGCTAGAAATACTTTTCTTAGATTTTTATTAATTATATAGTATAATTTAGAAATTTAAGGTTTAGCTATTTTAGCTTATATAGTATAGTATAGTACTTACTTAGATATAGTACTTATATATTAAGTATATTAGATAAGTAAGTATATTAGATAAGTAAGTATACTAAAAATCCCTTAACTTATATTACTTCTATTTAATTAATTAATTCTTAATAATTAAATATACCTTAATTAAATAAAGAAGCTAGATTACTTCTTATACTTTAAGCCTTTTAAAATAACCTAAAATTAAAGCTATAACCTACTATAAGACTCTATTAGGTTAACTATTATACTTTATATTATTAGTATAATAGTATTTAGTCTTAGTATAATACTACTTCTAAATTATATAAATTATCTAATCTAAAGGAATAGATTATAGTTTAGTTTATTCTTAACCTAGATTTATAAGGGTTTCTCTTATAATTATATAGTATAGAAGAAATAGCTAACTAATTACTTACTAATTATAATATATTATCTATTAGTAAGTACTAGGCTTCTAACTTTATTAAGCAATATAATAAGCTTAAGATATATTTTTTTTATAGATATAATTATTAGAGGGCTAAATATAAAGATCTAGCTAAGATTTAAAAGTAATTTAAGCTTATAAAGAATATAATTATAAAATATAGTATTAACCTTACTAATATTTATAACTTTAATAAGGTTAGCTTTCTAATAAGTATTATTATAAGTAGAATAGTTATTATAAGCTCTAAAAAATATAAAAAACTAAAATTAGTATAGCCTAGAAATAGGGAATAAATTATTATTATTTAGGCTATTAATATAAAAAGCTAAGTAATCTTACTATTTATTATAAGTATAGGCTAATATTACTTTACTAACTAATACTAAGATAGTAACCTTCTAGATAATTAGGCTATTATAATATTTCCTAATAGCTAGACTAATAATAAACTAAAGCTTAAATAGCTAAAGTACTTTAACTAGTATATAAAGATATAATTATAAGGGTTTTTTAGTCTTTTACTATTAATTATTAACCTTTTTACGAATTCCTAGTTTCTACTTACTATACTACTAACCTACCTTTAAAATATATTCTAATACTAGATTCAAAATCCTTATATATATATTACTTAAGATTTAATAGTATATTAGGGCTATAGTAATAATACTAATATACTACTAATAACTATTAACTTAGGGGTATATAGCCTTAACTAAAGCTAATATAACCCCTTAGTAGGAATTAGCTAATATACACTAAGCAAAAGTAATAAACCTAATATAGAAACTAGTAGAATACTAGTTAATAACCTAGAAAGTAAAGTATATAATACTATTGCTAGAATTATCCCCCCTAACCTCCTTGAATAAGTCTAGAATATTATTTAATCCTATAGTATTATATATAAGATATAGGTATATACCTCCTACGAAAAGAATACTTTATATAACTTAGAAGTAAGCCTTAAAGAATAAATTACCTTAAATATTACTAATACTCTTACTTTAGTTATTAAGATAGCCCTTACTAGAATTAATAATTATAAAAGAAATTAACTATTATATATATTAGTTATAGTATAAAACCTTACGACCCTAAACTATAAAGGCTCTAAATAAATAACCTAAAGCTATATTAAACATAAAGTTACTATCCGAACTAGAAATACTCCTCCTAATATTAGTAATTAAACCTTAAAAGATACTATAGTAGTAGCGAACTAGGCTCGTAGTAATTCTAGCGTTATTATAGTATGAAAGCTCCCTAGCGGTAATATAGTCCTTACTTTCCTTACTACTAATAAGGTATAAGCCTACTATACTAAGGATTAGGTTACTAAAGCCTTTAGTAATAATATAGCCTTATCCTCCCTAACCTTTATAGTAATAGTAAAGGGAATCTAACTTATATCTATCCTAAATAATATTAATAAGCTTATTAAAGAAATCGCTAAATCTAACTAACTAAGGATTCTTTAAGTAAAAAAATAAAAAACTAGCTACCCTAGCCTTAGGGTAAAGATAAATCTAATCCTATATATTAGTTCTATTAAGGAGGTAAACTATCTTTATAATAATAGCTTATTACTTAATATATAGCTATATAATTATAAACCCTTTAATAAAGAACTTTATCTTACCTAATACTATAATTACTTTAAATTTAGATACCTAGCTTAGAACTATAAGTTAGCTCCTACCTATAGGTAATATAAGGGTACTATATACCCTAATAGAGAAGGATACTTAACTAAGTAAGGAGAGATCCTACTAAACTATATCCTATATAAAGGTAAATATATAGCTTAAAGCTATAACTACTTTATTATAGCTTTATACTAAGTATATACTAAGGAAGGCTACTTAGATAGATTACTTTACTTCTAAGACTATATAGTAACTAAAATATCTATATCCTAGAGCCTCTTACTCTCTTCTCTATTAGCTTAATTACTTAGAAGCTTCTTACTAAGAAGGCTTAGAAGGCCCCTAAGCTTAGTAAATAGACTATAAAGCATCCTTAGTTAGTCCTTAACCTAGGCCTATACCTCCTATATACTATCTCTACTTATAATATTTACTTTTACTTCCTTACTATTACTATTACCCCCCTAAGTAATTACTTAATATTAGTACTCTTTTAGAATACTAACTATTAACCTACCCTTATATAGATTGCTCTATAGGCCTATAGTAAATATAATATAATTATACTTCTTAAACCTAATAGAAACTCTAAGACTAGAGCCCTAGCCTACCTAGGTAGATATAATTACTATATAGTTTACTAAAGTGAATAAGTAGTAATATATATTAATAAGTAATATAGACCTAAGTTATAGTTATCTAAAGTAAGAGAGAACTAGGTAAGTATTACCTTCTTAAAGACCTAATACTAAATTATAGCTCTTTATAACCCTTTAAATAGTAAAGATAACTTACTTATACTATAAGCCCTAGCTAAAACCGCCCTAAGTAACTATATACTACTTATTAGTAACTTTAACCTTTACTATTCTCTTTAGGACTATTATAGCTAAATAGATTAAGATAGTAATATCCTTATCTAGGAGGTAGTATAGTACTATATTAGCCTTCTTATACTCTATAGTACTATTACTAGGCTAGCTTAAGGCTATTAAAATAGTACTCTTAATCTAGCTTAGGCCTTAGAGACTATTTATATAATATATAAAGAAACTAACTATAAACTAAAAGGATCTAACTATTTCCTATAATAAATCTATATTATTACTACCCTAGATAAACTAATCCCTAAACTAAACCTTAGTTATAATTAGAAGAAAACTAACCCTTATAAAGCTACTAGTAAAGTAATAATCTATCTTTAATAGATCTAGGGTATTATAACTACTACTAAAGCTCTTAATAAAGTAGTAGATTAGCTCTTTAAATAGCTAAAAGTAATTACTTAATTTATAATCCTAAAGCAAAAGAAACCTATACTCTACTAAAATCTATAGTAAAATAGTAAAATATCTATAATAACTAGCGAGCTTAAATAAGCCTACTATATAGCCTAGCGTACTAGTTAAATCTTAGACTAGTAAGCCCTAGCTAAAGTATAAGCATAATAAGACTATAGTATAAAAAGCACTTAATATACCCTCTAAAAAGAACTCCTTATAAAGCTTCTAAAGTATAATAGTATATAGTTCTAGATAATAAAAAGATAGGTAAGACTATATAGTAGAATTATAGTAGCCCTACTATAACTACTACCCCTTACCTAACCTAACTATATAGAGCTAGTAATACTCTATATAGAGAAAGCTAAAACTCTTATATAGAGATTCTTCCTTAAACCCTAGGCTAATAACTCTAACCTCCCTCCCCTCCCCCCCCCTAGAATCCCTAAACCTAAATTAGGCTTAATATACCCCTATATTAAACCTATTAAGATCTATAAAGCCCTTTAAAAGATTAGGTTATAGAAAGCCTTAGGTAAGGATAGTATCCC
>JAZAVK010000211.1:0-51244 GCA_037954305.1 Neonectria magnoliae
TTTTTTCAGATCCTCGGCTTGACGGACTTCACGTTGAGCCGGCTCGAGTCCCGGATTGCGGGGGAAGTGGGGGGTAGACTAGCTAGTCTGTCCGTGGTGGCTTCAATGGCTCTAAGTATGATCATTGGAACTGATCGGACAGGCTCGAGAGATAGACGAGGACGAGTCATGATTCAGATGTGTGAGGGAGCTGGTTGACACTTGGTCATATTTACCAAGGGACAAGTCTTGGGGTCTGAAATGAGTTCTACATTGCTCGCCGACAATGCCTTAACCATTACCGTTCAAAGATATTGAGAAGACAGTAATCAACACCACAGAAAATCTTAGCAAAATTCAAGGATCAGTGAGAATCCAATACAAAGAACATGAAACTGCAGCATGTGGCCTATCTACCCATATACACATCCTCAACATCTTGACTCGGAAAGTTTGTCAACCGCTAGCAGTCAATAATAGCTGCGCCTCCATATGACTGCAATGCCCCAATAGCCACAATCCCATTCATCCAGTTGTACGAACCATTGCCCGCGGCCTCAAACATGATGTGTGTAAAGTACTCAACCTGATCCTGCAAGTAGCTCGCGTTCAAAGAGTCTTCAAAGTCAAAGGCCACTCCTGGACCGGATCGGAAGAGACCACGAGCTTGGGCAAAGATGTGGTGTTCGTCTGAGGTTTTGATAGTATATCTTGGAGAAGGTTGCACTGGATATAATAGCTAAGGTATGGGAGAAGGGGAAGGGGCAGGATTTGGTAACGAAACTTGGCTTCGCTACCGAGTTTGCCGCTGAGTTAAATGTTGAGCTACATCTGTACTAGCCGAGGGACATGTTACTTCGAACGGAGTTTTTGTTAAAATTCATGGAAAAGATAACCTCTAAGCCGCAACTGTTTCGCGAGTTCTAATTTCGCCCCCGAGAACGGGTTCAACTTCGGAATCCGCACCATCCAAAGCCTCCACGTCCCTTGCTACATAGCCAGCCTGATCAGACTTCCATTTAAAGGTATCCAGTCGATGACTCTTGCCGGAAATATCGTCCACTACCAATGAGAACCCCTCATAAACACCCATATCCATAATTGTCCGCATCTGGGAATACTTGCGACTTGCTCATCTTCCACCTCAGTGACAACTCGATAGGCATCGTTCTGCCCATATTGCATCCAGCTTCCACCATGTGTGATGCGAGGCCAAGGATCTTTCCCATAGGCAAAGTCAATAAAATGATCGGCCAGTGTCCTTCCCAACTTCTGCTGGCCTTCTGTTAACTTCTAGTTGAAATTGAGAAATAAATATAAAATATCAAGAGCGTGATACGCTAGTCCTTTAAAAGAGCCTTCGTGCGCGCAGACTTGATCAAAATGGTAGCCAAACGTCTCGTGACCGATGAGCTGCCACCCAGTTATGGAGCTTGAAGATAGCGTCTCCAGCCATTTCCTCCATACGTTTCACGAACTTGTCTTTCGCAAGGTCCAGCGTAACTCCATAAAGCTCAAGTATAACGTCGGCCGCGTCTGGGCCAATCCACGAAGCCAACCCAGCTTGTACAGTGGAGAAGTCATCTTCACAGATGCTCTCGTAGAAAATCATACCTTCGTCAAGTACATCTCCCACCATGTATCCTTTAAGCCAAGAAATAGGCGAGGCTATCGCGTCGAACGACGGCTTCACGGCGTGAAAGACACCATCGTGGCAGGGATTTCCTGTGGCATTGAAGATGCCTTCTACTGGGATTGTCGCACGGGCGACAACATCTTGAGGAACCCTGCGCCACTGGCCAAGTGCCGACGGTGACTCGGGATCAATTCCTAGATATTTGAGAAATGCTTGGTAGTGCTTCTCGTGGCGACTCAGCGTCCATATGGGAATGGTGTTCAAATAACCAGACATCACGATGGCTCGGTAGAAAGGCGCAGGAGTTTTAGCAGCGAGTTGATGAGAAACGCTCATTCCTCCAGCTGACTCACCGTAGATGGTGACGTTATCTGGATCGCCGCCGAAGGAAGCGATGTAGTGGTTCACCCATCGGAGCGCAACTTGCTGGTCGTAGAGGCCAAAGTTGCCTATACCTTGAAAGCCGTCACGTTCAAGATCGGCCTTGATGGCAGAGGATGCCAGAAACCCTCCCAGCCCAACGCGGTAGTTGAAGTTGACGGACACGATGGGAGTGTTGCGAGCCGCGGCGTGAGTAACAAAGTTGACAGGTCAAAAACGCCCTTGTTTGCGCCGCCGAAGAGAAACGAGCCACCGTGAATATAAACCATGACAGGGAGTTTCGCGTTCGTATCTGTCGTAGGCGTCGTGATGTTCATGACGAGGCAATTAAGTTCGTCTTCGATGGGTTCTTCAAAATTGGGGGCGATGGCTACAGGGACGAGGGGGGTCTTCGGAGCCGTTGTACTCGAGCGGGTTGGGTGCGCTGCATCTGTGAAGAGTTAGTGAGGGCTTACTTTGGAGATTATATTGCAGTGCTACCCTCGCTTTGTTCCATCATGGAACTTGTTTCGCCATGATTCGTTCAGTTGAGAGCGTGTCCAGCGTTTGGCGAGTCTTACGTACGGTATCCCACAGAACTGATGAATATTGTTGGAGAAACTGAGTCCTTGAACCACTTCAAGGCCATCGACTGGGCATTTGACCTTGCCGATGGGAGGTCTACTGGCAACCATGGCTTAACGGCTAGAAAGAGAGCAGGAGGGGGACACAAGAAGAGTAACTTGGGTGCGGACCGTGTCGATCTATGAGCCGAGGATAGCTCACTTATATGTAGGAAGCCCTATTTATTTATTTACTTTGCCTGGCTCTGCTATGTTTCTACGGATGCCCCATTCGAGGATGAACAATCGCGAATAGACTAGTCCACAAATATTAGGCAGAAGAGCGCGCAAACCCCATCCTTGGTGTGAGTGGAGCCAGTTGAGTAGACATCGACACCATTGCCGTGGAGAAGAGCCGATGACCACGGGGCTGAGCCTTTGTTCATCAAACATCAAACAGCAGACAAGGTATCTAAGAACTATGCAAGGATATGGTGGGAGGGCTGTGCTAGCACCTACCCCCAATCGTTGCTCACAAGTCCGAGCATAATATCGTAGTAGTCGGCATTAAATGACAGTTGAGAGGCACCCCAACTCCCAACACTTTGGAAAGTGTAATTCGTTGCTTTCTGTTTCCTTGCTGTTCAAATAATCAGGACAACAGTAGGCATGAAAAACCTCCTACAGATGGCTAGATGGAGCCGAACCGTCCAGAATAATATGATCCAGGAGCGTCTCCACTGCCTTCTCAGGCGACCATGACCCAATTCTCTCGTCAGTGAGAAGATATGCCTTCGGGAAACCAGAGACTTCCTTTTCTCCAAGAACCATCCTGGCAACCGCTCTCCAGAAAGCCAAGCCTTGTCCATTCCGTGCCCATTGAAACCTGCGGCAATCCACTCGTCCCCGCTAGGTCTGTCTATGAGGCTACTAGGGAGCTTGCCCACCAGTGGCATACCATCAGCCGTGAAGCCCATGCTTCCAGACCAGACCTCTAGTGGTTCTACTAGAGCAGCGTCTTTCCAGATCTTAAGAGCTGCTGAGCAAAGCGTCTTTCGCGCGTCACTTGCAACGAACGAGTCATCGCTCGTTAGAAGACCACTCAACTTCTGGGATTCACCGCCAAGGAACATGACTCCTGTCTCGGTAATTCTGCTGGGCGTAGTAGAGACCGAGATGAACGTGCCCTGTCTCTGCATTGTATGTACCCTTCGAGATGTGGGCCCAAGAAATCTTTTCACCGAGAAGGGGAAACGATGGCCCTAGTTTCTGCGTTGACATTGTGCCCCTGAGAGAATACAACTTGCTGACGAGGTTGGATATCAAGTGAGACGAATATCCGTTGGTACAGTGAATGATCTTCTTGGCTCGAAGAGTTCCTCGTGGGGTGTGAACGGTGTAGGCATACGCGTCGGATGATTGAGTTGTGTCAGTGATCGACACAACAGGAGTGTTGCACTCCAGCGTAAAGCGATCGGAAAAGTCTCGTGTCAGTGATGCTAGAACTGCTGTCAGGAGCCTGTAAGGCCACAATGCAGCAAGTCCCTGCTGTAAAACAGCGCCAGCGGCATCCTGATATCCAAAACTCTGCAATTTTCGAAGCTTTAGTAAAGGATTCTAATACCGCGGTAGCATGTATGGCTTCACGTACCTTGCCAGCGATCATCTTTAAACGCCACCTTGTACTTCAAGTCACCATCCGGTAGAGCCTTGATAAGCTGGCGAACCCCGTTAGCGGCCTCCTGAAGAGACCCGCGGTCTTCGAATGCTGTGGTCGTCGTCACGTCTCGAAACTCCACAGCCTCACGCTCAGCTGGGTCGAGTTGAGCCACAAGGTCTCTGAGCCGACGAATATTCGCCTCGCTGAACCGCACTGTCTCAACAGCCTGTTCAATACCAATCTCTTTGACTAGGCTCGGAAACAGGGAGTCGCTGTCGGAAACGAGATGGCCGCCATTCCGAATATCCTTGGCACTTGAGCAGCACGGTAGTAAGCAAGTTTAATCCTAACACATTGCAGTATTGCTCTAGATTCAAAAAGAAGTACTTGATCAACATGGAGATCCGGCGGTACTTATCAATGCACACTCCAAAACCTGGTACTCCCAATCTCAGCCCTGCCATCCGAAAGAGAGCCAATGCTGAAAGACAAGGTTTCGAAGTAAAACGTCTTGGACTAAACCAGCACAAAGGCCAATTTGATGCGCATGTCCCATCCTGAATCTAATTACTCGCCTTTTAACAGGCTTTTGGTCCTACGTACCGGTGCCATGGAACAATTTGTTTCGGCTAGAAGCCGTAATTTAACTGCGGACGATCCCCCATCAAAATCCGTGCGTCGACCAGCACCCACGATGTGATGTTGATCCACCCCGAATCTTTAAATATCACTTTACTTATTTTTGGCTCCTTTGGTCCGGTTAATTTACCATGTTCATTGTTTGTAAATTCTGTGTCCTGCGCGATACCTTTATTTTTTTCTGCGCTTCTACTGTCAAATTTTGGGTTGTTAGTATACAAACATCTGAGAGAGTCTCTGAAGCGTCATGAACAAGTTTCGGGAAAAGGTTGCTTACTATGCAATTAAACACAGCATGACCCTTAAACGTCTTTGCCAGAAAAGGAGTTTTCTTTCTCTCCGGTTTTGATCTCTTTTTTCTTTTTTTTTTTCTTTCCTTTGGATATGGAAGAAAAGAAACACAAAGGGGTGGTGTGACAACATCCAGTTCAGTAGTTCAATTGCTTCAAGGAAAGGCTTAATTCCCTTACTCAGATCAACGACGCCATTTATCTAGCAATTCAAGACCTTCCAGAAAACGCATCTAATTGATCTCCTTTCACTTTGGACCGTTGACCATCTGAGGGTGCTCAGAGTCGATTTTGCGATCACACGCCACTCACAACCCTGACCCCAGCCAACCAAATTTGCAGCTTCCAACCTGGACAAAGCAAAGAAAGATCTTGTTGTCGACTTTGAAGGGAGACCTATGAATGAGGGCGCTGCTCCAAAAACACCCTTTCGCAAAATGATTATGTTCACACGAGTAACCTACCCTTAAGCGATGGGTTTGCGCAACCCAAAAGCCTGTCTTTCCAACTGCCCTGCGCAATGAGGACTCTCAAGAATTAGAGTTTCGTACCTCATTACTGAAGACTGTTCATCCAAATGAGCCACTCCATTCATCTTGGCCAAAATCATCGACTGTCCGGCCAAGGTCTCTGAACGAAAAGAAACCTCGTACGTGTCGAATCCCATACGAGCTCAGTTCTCGCCTGTTGACACAAGAGGAGGAGGGGTTGCGAGACAACGCCCCGCTTACCAAAAAAAACAACAGTCAGAGATTTTCGCAAGGGCCCTAAGGGTGCGGTCAAGCCATGATCTGACACGGAAGCCAGAGACGATCGATGAGTGAACCAAGAACCAAGTTCATCAGCACAGCTGTACCATTACCTGGGGCTTGAACCGTCGCTCCGCAAGATGGAGCCATGTACGACACCATTCGGATTGAAAACAAAGGGGAAGTCCCTTCATTTTAGCAATAGCCACTCTCTCAGCCCAGATCGACGCTGACTCGTGATCTCGTAGGCGGCAACATGGCATAATTTGCCTCACCTCGTATTGTCGCCACATCTGTTGGGCGTGCGAAATGGCTGTTTTGCCTAATCTTGGCGCGCATATGCACAAATAATATTAATGCCGATTTTGTGGAACTGAACTAGATTTTGTGCACTGCGAGTTAGCAGAGCGGTCAGCACAATTGGAGAGATGGCTGCGCATGTTTTTACCCAGTACCGACACATTGGAGACTTCGCAACCTGCCCAAGCCGAACGCCTCGTCTCGTCTCGTCTCGTCTGCCAGCCACTCTGTACAGCAACCACCAGGGCGGAGCATCTGCTACGAGCAGGACAGACAGCAAGACAGCAGGCATAAAAGCCCAGTGCAACGTTCCGTCCCTCCCTCCCCCGTCCAGGGGCCGGGAGCGCCGGAGCTACCTGGGCAAAATGCTCCAGGGCGACAATTGAGATGGCGCTACCATCGATCATAATGCGCCAAGTGGGGAAGCGGAACAGGAGGCGGCCGGCTGTAGGGTAATTCTTGGCCTAAATTTAGCAGTGCTGACAATGGGCGTGGATGCTACAGGTAGGGCCGTGAAGCTGGGGAGTTGAGCATCACGCCCATCGAACGAGCAGCGTCACGGCCAGTTTCCAGGCAAACGGAGAGAAACTCGACCAGATATGGATGACATCTCGCAGTTTCTATTGCACGAACGAGAGAGAAAGCAAGAGTAAGCGGTGTCCAGTTTGCTGCACCTGAGAGGGGGGGGCGTGCGTGTGTTGTCCAGCTCCGCTTCGTCGGATGCACAGATCGTCGGCCGGAATCAGGCGGAAGAACGTGGGCTTCTCCTGTACCTGCCTTAGTGGAAAAAAGGAAAAAGCAAAGGAAGGGAAAGGAGGAGGCTTGCGAACCAAATCCCCTCAAAGTAAGGCCGGCGTACTCTTCCCCGCTGTTTGCGCAGCTCGCAGCCAACAGCCAAGCTCTGAGTTTTCACCATCTCCCGCTCGAGAACGCCCGCGTTGCTAGGCGCGCCAAAAAAGACTGGATCCGGGCTGGATGCAGCGTGTTAGTTGGCATCGAGATCCCAGATAATGCAGCCCGAAAGGGGTCAGGGGGGGTCGGCGGACGAATGAGACGCGGAGACACACCCAGGATGGATACGAAAGTCAAACGTCCCTTGCATTGATCAAGGGGCCCGAGGAGCCGAGAAGCCGCGAGCTGTCGTCCCAAGTGCCCCGAACCGCTCCACTCCCTTTTCAGGTACGAGGTGCGCAGGGCCAAGGCGGCCAGGGACGCCGTCGCTACGGCTCAATGCGTGTTAGTCCGCTGGCCGCGATGCCACTCGGCTAAGCGCCTATGGAGAAGATGAGATCATAATCAGCCGGAGCGGTTGAGTTTTCATCAAAAGCTCGTATCGGTGTATTGACAAAGGCCCAGGCGTGACGCCGACGATTTGGTGCTCTGTCTGTTGGTATAAGAGGCCAGCCGTGGCCCGGTTGTCAGAGAAAACAGTTCTTAGTCCTCACCCACAAGCCAATCCTCAACTCACAACTCGAACTTTCACTCTCTCCCATCCCCCGGTTTCCGAACACCTCCAAACAACAACAACTCTCACACAATCAAAATGGGTCTTTCCACTCGAGTTGCCCTTGTTGGGTCCATCCTGGCCGGCTTCGCCGTTGCCTCGCCTGCCTACGGCGGCAATGCCACTGAGGGCCACGTCGTCTACACCACCGAGGTTGTTACTGCCGTGACCACCTACTGCCCTGGTGCGACCACCCTCACCTACGGCGACAAGACCTACACTGTCACCGCCGAGACCACCCTGACCATCACCGACTGCCCTTGCACCATCAGCAAGCCTGTTGTGACCCCCTCCAAGCCCGCTTACACCAAGCCCGCGGTTTACACCACCGAGGTCGTCACCGAGCTGACCACCTACTGCCCTGAGCCTACCACGCTCACCTACAACGACAAGACCTACACCATCACGAAGCCCACCACTCTGACCGTCACCGACTGCCCTTGCACCATCAGCAAGCCCGTGGAGAAGCCCAGCTACACCACCGAGGTCATCACTGAGGTCACCACCTACTGCCCTCAGCCCACCACTCTGACCTTTGGCAACCACACCTACCCCGTCACTGAGGCCACCACCCTGACCATCACTGACTGCCACTTCACCACCACCAAGCCCGTCGTCCCCGGCTCCGAGGTCCCCGGATCTGAGGTCCCTACCGGCAGCGCTCCCCCCGCTACCGTCCCCGTTGTTCCCACTGGCACCGGCTCTGAGCCCGCCCCTCCCGCCCCTACCACCCCTGCTCCCGTCGTCACTGGCGCCGCTGCCATCATCGCCCCCGCGAACATCCTGCTCGCTCTCGGCGCTCTCCTCATGATCTAAATGCTGTCTGCAGCTTGATACCCCAAGGTCCAGCCTTAAAGGTACACGATCTTGATTGGAAACCGGCCCCGAATCCATGAGTTCAAGGGTAGCCGGGCGGACACTTGGCATATAATTCTTTCTCCTGTCTAGCACATAAGCGAATCCATCAACATGATGGCTGTGTATAGAGTTTACTTATAGATATAAATTTCACCTAATTGAGTTGTTGTACCAACGTTACCACGTTCCATGAATCAGTGACATGACACAGAATAAACCACTTGAATTGGTCTTGGCTACTTTAGAGTAATAGTACGTGAAGAGAACAGTAAATGTCTCGGAGCTGGCCAGTCCAGCACATCTCACTCTGGCAAAACAATAACCCCGTTTCGCTTCACACTCTCAGTTAATCGCCCCATGAGCTCGACTAATGCTTGGTCCCAGCTTCAGCTCCCCAGCAACATGTCACGACCAAAGCGAGGGGTGGCCTAGTTCAAGACTAACACTAGGCTAATCAGACATGTCTCACAATCGGAAAAGAAACGACCAGAACCTCGGGCTTCCTATTGGTGTTCAGTCGGAGAGTACACGAGACGGTGTCTTGAATACCCGAAAACAGTGGTTCAGATGCAGGTACCAACGCGGGAGGAGTCACAGAGCCCGGCGGCTACATTAGACCGACCCAGTTTCCCTCCCCTATTGACATCCATCCCCCTTTCTCAGTCAAGTGACTGAAGGCTGAAAGGAAGCCGCAAAATATTGCAGCAAGTGGCGGAAGCTGAACCTGCTCATGGTGAAAACAACAGCCAATGACAGAAGCAAATTTTCAAAATCAGACGATTGACTGGGGGGGGGGGGAAAGTAAGGGAAAGCGGTCTAGCCAGTCCAGAACATGCATGTCTTGACTAGCAAACGCCATGAACTTCGGGGCCAACAAAACGGCATCTCATCCAGCCGACCAAACATGCACGATTTGCAAACCGGGGCGGGCTCCAATTTGCAATTTCAATGAGATTAAACCCCGAACCGCTGAGAAGAGGGATACGAGGCTCATATTGACTCGTCATCCTCAGGCGGCATTCGAGACTGTGCGTGAGACGTCAGCCTGTGCCCTAGCAGCGGCGTTACCCGAGGCGTTTCCTGGCGAATGGGAAAAAGCTTGCCCTAATTATTTGGCTGGAAGAGAGCATTGACGGAAAAGGTTCAAGTGGAAGCGGAACCTCGTATTTGGGAATGAAGCTCCGATGAGCAAACCTGCGTGTCATTATTCCGTAGGAATCGCTAATATTGGGTCGATTTGGGAGACTATTGGCATGTTTGTTTGTTAGAATGGCCGATCGCCCGTCTTAGGAACTCGGCTCTAAAGTCGGCAATCGGATGTCAGCCTTGAGCGGCTGATTGTCAGCAGACTAACGTCGACTAGGCAGTCAGCCCGTTGGGAGTTCTCCTTGTACCTGCATATGCAGGGATAGGGATACTGGCCGAGATGCTCGGTCCTTCTACGATGTCCTCCTCCCGGTGGCGGCGCCGCACTATTCAGTTCAATACTGAGGTTTCAAGCCAAAGCGCCTCAGGACGGGGTCCAAGTTTTGCTATACTTTGGCCATGCTTACCCCGTGGAGATTGAGAGTCAATTCAATATTAGTGCTTAGCTCGCGGGAAATGCATGAGTGCATAAATCTGACTTTCACATCTAGATACTCAAAACGTGGACGCATGTAGCATGTGCAGTAAGCACTAGAAACGGTGGCTTGATTATGAATGTCTGCCTAACGGCATAAAATCGCTAGTGATGAAATACCGATTTTTTTTTATACCAGCGGGATTCTTGTAGTTGAGCTCAACCGACACGCATCGCTTCAATCCACTGGGCAACATCGAGAAGTTACTTCTAAACAGTAACGAGAACATCCGCCCCAAAGAGTGATGGCGACTGTTGGGAAATACACCAAATTCTAGTTCAACAGTGAGAAAATGTGCATTGAGTTTCACTCAACTACCTGACAAGAGAATGGCAGATGAACAGAAGCAGCAGTAATTGAGTAATAGAGATGCGAAGCGACCTTGAAGGCTCTAGTTGAACGTAGCTCGTATTACTCTGAATAGCTGGGATGAACTTCTGGAGCCCTCTTCTCTAGAATCGGTTGCTACCTCTACCATGATTCCTGCGATTTCTAGAGGCTGGGTTCAGGTCTAGGGTAGGTGGGCAAGAATGACTTCCCATCACGCAGTCTATAATATTAGTATTGCGAGAAAGAAAAGTACAGGTGAAAGTAGGCCTTAATTAATACTAGAAAATTAAGAGAAGATAGAGCAGATCGAGCAAGCATTGGAGGCAAGACGATTTAAATTGAGAAGGGAAGTTGCGGCAGTGTAATAGGTATCATCTCAAGTGAAGAGAGCAAGACTAACTACACGCATATTTGAAGTCATCCACGGGCGCACAGTTATTGGTGCTCTTCTATCGAGGTCACAGATATGATCGGATAGTTATTAGCAGGCACACCAGGCAAAAACATTAGGAAGTGATAAATCGGAGATAGACGCAGAGTTAAGGCAACCCTGTCCACTCTGGAATGGGTGATTGGCTGCACAAAACTCGTAGTGTGATTTATTATAATAAGTATTAAACCATTTATTCCAATTCACTGGGAATTATCCATTAAAGCCATTAAACCGAGTAGTAAAAAGAAAAGTGCGGTTGTGTCTGGCGACAAGAAGGACACACGCGCAAACCATCCCTTTGCTGCAATTGCTTCCCACCAAGATGAGGTGAAAGTGGATGTACCAGTAGTACATATCCCATCGCTCAATCTCAGTGAGATTCAATGTAGCTTTAATCAGGTGCTATCTTAGTGGCTGATGAGTGGTTTGGTACGGCCAACCTGCCTTAGATGCAGCAAAGCGATACGGTGCGAGCGAGAACAGGCTAGCGATGTTGGTGGTGAAAAAATAAGCATTTAGCCACTAGGCCGCGTGTTCTCTTTGGCCCTTCCTTCTAATATATTGCCCTGTAGCTACAATACTCTGGCTTCAGTTGTAATTATTATGCCCGACGTCTGAATCAAGGATCCAATGATCACATAACAATGAGTGCTCGAGCTGCTTGGGACATCCAAGTTAAACCATGAGCTCAATTCGCCACGGTTTACCCGACCCTTCCGAAAATGCCAACGTCACTTCTCGCGTCCCTTGCACCATCTGCCCAAAATTCTCTCTCGTCAAAGCCCTCATAATTGTTTCATTCTACCACGTAGTCACGACGCAGTTTCAATCATGGCTGAACATCCCTCTTTCACCCTTGCGGGTCTCTGTAAGTCCTACTCCAGCATTGGCTCCTGGAAACCCTCACCAGCTAACCAATGCTTCAACATGTAGTGGCTGCGGGCGGAACCGCCGGCTATCTGCGAACGCGCTCGGTGCCCTCTCTCGTCGCCGGCCTAGGACTCGGAGTTTCGTATGCGTACGCCGGTAAGATATTCTCCCAGCGATACTCCAGCATCGGATCGATGAATACTGATTCCCGGCTTGCTAGGCTACCTCATTAAGGAAAATAAGGATTACGGCACTGAGCTCGCACTTGGAAATAGTGTCGTTCTTCTCGGCTCTGCAGTCCCGAGGATAATCAAGACCAAGGCCAGGGCTCCTGTGCCACTGGCTCTTGGTGTTGCTGGTGGATTGGCAACGTATTACTACCAGAAGAAAGTTCGAGAATTTCGATATGGCGTTTGAGTAGAGGGCTCGTATCTGCCATGATCTTTCTGGGTCAATTGTTAGTTTGTCTCTCCTGTCATCTCATCACCTTCGGCATTAGGATCTGAGCTAGGCTCATTCTCTCCTCCATTGAACTGAGATTATGTATTATGTATGTTTAAATTGTGTAAATAGAAATGAGTCTTCTGAACACTTAAACATATCACCAACCGTGTTTTGATTAGCTGGCTCTCTTTAAGTACTCTAACTCGAACCGTTTCCACCTTGTTCAAATGAACGACCTGTCAACTACCTGCTGAAAATAGATAGGGCAACAGCCTCGTAGAACCTTCTCTAGCTACGAACAACCATCGCGTCACGATCAGGGCCGGTTCCGATCCACTTGATCTGTTAGGTGTTAGCAATTCGTCATACCTGGAGTTGAACCCATCAAGAATGACGGATTCTACATCAGCTCAATGTGACAAGGATTTGCTCTTACTTTGACCCCAATGAATTCGTCAATGAACTGATAATGAAGTCAGAAATATTCGATCGAGAGGGGATCACACTCCATACTTGAACGTAGTCCCGTGCTTTCTTGGGTAAATCGTAGTACGTTTTCGCCTTTGTTGTGGGTTTGTTCCAACCCGGCATCTCGTGGTAGACAACCTCAACGCGCTCAAGCTGACTAATACTGGCTGGAAACGAGGGTAATTCCTGAGACAGAAGTCAGTTACTAAGAATAGTCCAAGTAGACGATACTCAGTTAGGTGGACTAACCTCTCCAGTTTCCTTATCCTTGTACGCGATGGCGATCTTGATCGTCGGGAATGAATCCAGAACATCGAGCTAGTTCAAGTTAGAACGCACTGACCTGCTTATCATCTATGATTTGTGACATGCCTTTGTGAGATTAAGCGCAGTGTAGTGGTTCACGGCCTGCAACGCATCAGTAACGTGTTGCAGTCAGGTTTGTAGCTGCACTTACCGTGCTGTGTTTCAGAACAACGAGGTCTACGTTGAGCATGGTTAGTTTTGCCTCGAAATTCTTGGGCAAGACAGATAAAGGATTGAAGAGGGAGAATCTGCCCAGTTTCAGGGCTTCGTGGTCTGAAATCCAGCGTTTACTTACCGAGCCTACGTCATGTCAGTTTGGACTGTGCCTAGAGAGCAGAATGTGCTGCCTTGGAATGACGCTGGAACTACTCACCATCCGCATCGTCGCTTTTGTCCAGTTGACGTTCCCTGGACCCAATTAGTACATACGTAGGGCGGCATTGGTTATTAAAAATACCCATTCTCGGCCGATCTCCTGCAATTTGGTGCCAACTCTATTGCAATCAGGTAAGCATTGTTTGCGTTGCCTGGTATTTCGATATGCTTCGAAAGTAAATCACTCACTCGTCGGTATCCTCAGTTACAAATGGGCCCTGAATGTTGAGTCAGTGAACTGGTATGCTCTATCGGCAATATAGGTACTAAGGAGTGGTTTCAGGAGGCTCTTCAATGGCCTTCTTTCTGAAATTAAGGCAGAAAGTGATTGCACAGGGCGATATACTAACCTCTCCAACTCTCGTCGTGTACGCTTTGACAACGCTAAATACATCTTTAGCAAAGTAAAGGACTTCAGATTGCAACAACACTGGGTTCAGACAGCGAGGGTCTCGTTGTTCATATACGAAAGAATTCAAGCCTCTGGGAAGGGAAGAATTTACCCAATGATGTCTTTGATCTTTCTTGGGTTGATGGCAAGACCGGTGAAGATGCCACCAAGACCAGTGTTGGACGAAGTAACGTATGGGTACTAGAGCATTTCCAAGTAAGCACTTCTATTGAAGGTCAAATGAAAGCCATCAGGCTTTTCCCAGATCTTTACAGGATCTCACCGTTCCATAGTCAATGTCCAACATAAGAGCGTTAGCGCCCTCAATCAGGACAGGCGTATCACTGTCCTGAGCTTGTTTCATCAACGAGACGGCATCGATGGTGTACTTTGGGAGCTGAGTGCGATATTCCTCGAACCTCTTCAGCTCATCTTCCACGTCGTATTTCAGAAGGTCGCCGTAGCGTTTTGAGTATCCCGAAGCAAGTTGGCGGAGTATTCTCTCGAAGAGCTCGGCATCGTAGATTTCTGCCAGCTTGATTCCAGTTCTGGCGGCCTTTGTGCTGTAGGAGGGCCCAATGCCACGTCCTGTGGTGCCAATCTTGCGTGCGCCAAGTTCGACTTCCTCCAAACCGTCGACGGCAATGTGGAGATCTAGGTCGATGGTAACTCGCTCGGAGACGAGAATGCGTTCATGGACATTCCATAGTCCCTTTTTCTCTAGTTCGGCGAGCTCGCTGAAGAAGGTCGGAACATGGAATACGACTCCCGAACCTATCAAACATAGGCACCCCGGTTCTATCAACCCACTGGGCAAGAGATGGAAGCTTTGGCGGTCAGTTTAAAGCCGGTAGGGGAACTGCAAAGGCACTAACGAAAATGAAACTCCGTTGGCCCTATTGACATGACATCAGCAACATAGAACGAACTTAATACACGGAAGATGTGTGACACACGTGATGGATCCGGCGTTGTGTCCACCCTAAAGACCGTTAACTAAGAGAATTGGTGCTTTAGAGGAGGTATGAAAAGGCTCACAGCAGCACGCGCACAAATTTTCACTTTGGACGCCAAAATATCGACCAGCTTGCCTTTCTACAGTAAGTCAGCATCGACATTTAGTCGTTTGATGGGTCTATCGTTCATGGGTTGGTTTGCAGGTGGGGTTCCGGATGCGAAATGAACGCCGGCGATGGGAAGTCGGGAGACAGTTGTAGTACGTACGCCTTCATTGCCTGTTGAGAATGTCATCAGCATTCATTTCAAAGAGACGTTCGCGTACAGTGGTGCGGGAGGAGTCCGACATGCGATGGCCGTGATGAGTCAAGTCAAGGCGATGTCGCGCATGACACAACCCAGACCACTGGGGACATGAGCGGGATGACTTACCCCACTGGGAGCCGAGAACAATAGTCGTCATGTCGAAGATGCTCAATTGGCTTCGACGACGCCCGAAATGACCAGCCTAGATGTGCAAGGTCAAGAAGCAACAGAACGCGCGAATTTGTAGAAGCGTTGTCGGCAAGACGGGAACAGGTAAGCAAATTCGGGACTCGGCTGGTAAGCATCACATCACGCGTAAACGGATAGTTCTCGGCGGCACCTAAGAATGACGGCGATTGGAAGGAGGGGCGGGGCCAACGACAGTTGTGTTATTACGCCATCCCCGACGTTGCAACACCATCAACCCGACTATTCCATCATATGTCTTTCAGTCGCTCGTTTTATTTTGTTTGAATCAGTTGCTGCAGAAGGGGCATTCGTGTTGCTTCTCGGTCTCCTGTGTACTTTGACTTTAATTAGTCTAAGGACTCAGACTTACCTCAGCTCTTCATCTGTGTTGACTTGTCAAGACCCTGAGCCACCAAGCGACTGGTTAGGCCGTGTTTGTCGCGAGTTTGCCGGTCTGGATATACCGGCGAGAATTGTGCATCGTCGCCAGAATTGGCGGCCAATAAGCGACGTACTCAAGAAGCTCAGTACATACTGTACTGTATGTATGTCGTCTCGCCTCTCAATTACTTGCCACTCCCAGCAGGGCTTACAGTCACGTGCAGACGCTTCGGCAGCCAGCAAACATCCTTGCACAAAACCCTGCACGTACTTCCAACAGCTCCAGCAGCAAATGGCAGCAGCCGCCATGTTTGCGCGTGGGACTACGGATAGTGTCGGCGGCGTTCGTCGTCATCTCTTTCAGGGACACTACCTCGTCCGTTGCCTCACTACTGATGTTGCCAGGGCTCGACTTAAGCTGCTTGAGAAAATCTACAAGCCCTTCGAGAAATTCCCCAAACACAGTCCAGAATGGATGGCCCTGGCCCCGTCGGGACATGTGTGGGTACCATCAACCCGCAGATAGCCTCAAACAGGCTATGTCCGGTCACAACAGGTATACTACATCGACCATCCCCGCACTCCTTCGACCGACAACCGCTAACTCCAAGTTCCTTTTAGAAACACGTTTCGAGTCTTCGGCAGATCGACGAGTTGAAGAAATCTATGAAATACCCCGTCGGTGTCATTTCAAAAAGCCTTGTCGCTGCCTACGCTCACCAGTCTGTCAAAATTGAGGACAACCACCTCAAGTCAGGAGAGAGCATGGTGATTGAGGATTATCTCAATTCCCACTGCTTCAACAAGGTTGGCCTTAAAAACCTCTCCTCCAAGGACGTCAAAGACTACTCACTTCCTGATGTCTCCTTCCTTGTCCCGAATGTCAATTGGGCTGAAGTTATCGAACTACGAAACCACCTTTTAGCATCGCGTTGGATCTCTGAAACTTCACTACGACACCAAGACACCTCGGGCTTCGGAGAGAACAAGATCCGCCATCTCTCGGCTTTGACGATGAAGAGCTTAACGCCAGGCGGTCACTACCCAGGCATTTTCGGACCAAAGGTGAAGCCGGGAGAATACCGTCAAACACCTCTCGGCGTCCGAGGCAATCCCACGCGTGTCTTTCCATACAATGTCGAGGTTCCTGCGTGCATGGAGCGTTTCTTCCAGTGGCGGAAGAAGATACACAACGAAAAGAAGCTCCATCCCCTGATCATCGCCTGTCAGACTGTGGCATACTTCCTGCATATACACGCCTTTCCTGAC
Source organism: Neonectria magnoliae (assembly GCA_037954305.1). NCBI lineage: Eukaryota > Fungi > Ascomycota > Sordariomycetes > Hypocreales > Nectriaceae > Neonectria > Neonectria magnoliae. The sequence goes on from JAZAVK010000211.1 coordinate 16,880, forward strand.
GGCAATGGCAGGGTCTCCAGAATGATTATGCATGACTACTTGCTACGACATGGGTATGCCCCGATTGTTTTCCAGCCATTGGAGCGGCAGGACTACTTGAGAATGATCAAAGATGCACAGGGCGGCAAACCAGATGAATTTATTGCTCGAGTCGTGACAACGCAGCTGGAGATGCTATACATGTTCAAGACGGGAGAGAGTTCAGAAAAAAAACTGGGGGCAAGATGTTTGATAAAGAAGCCGTCATGAGTATGGATGCTGGTGGTTGAAGAACAGGGTGCCGATATTACTTCAACGCGCAAAAAGCGCCTTCAGGTTCCCGGACATTGAACGGAACTTCTCCATGTTGGATTGTTTGGGCACTTTGGCGGTTCTCATGCAATTAAACTCTATAATTAAAAGTTGGAAGGGAGGTTTCTCGCCAGAAATGATTGTATGAATTGAGTTTGTAACTTTGACGTTCCCCTCTTGGCTTCAGTTGCTACAAGGTCCTCCGCAACGTTAAGTTAGTCAACACCAACTCGTTTTACCCATTTCTAGTATTTTCGAATTTTGTATGTTTCATTCCTGCTGCTCGTCCTTCATGCACGCATTCTTCAGCATCTCTGTTCACTTCCCAGTCGCACCGCGATGTGCATGACTCATATATCTGTGCGCCTTTTGTAAGTGCCGGACACGTTCAACCCAGTCTTCATCTGCAGCTTGCCCATCGCTAGACCGTGGGAACTCGCCCCCGCAAAAGCCACACACATCACTCTCCTTAAGGCCACCGGAGGAGTCATGGAAGGCTGCATCGTGGTCCACCAGATTTGAATAAGACCATGAGTAGCGCTTGCGGTGTAGCGAGTCCGTATATCTTTCAGCTTCGTTCTGGTTCTGTAATCGGTTACCACAGAAGTCGCATTCATATTGCTTCTCGGCCTCATGTACACTTTGGCATGTGTTAGTTCAAGGACCGATGAATCATAGCAAGAATATGGATTTCGGTGCAATCAATAGACTTACCTCAGCTCTTCAAATGTATCGAACTTTTTTGGCTTCTTGGGGCAGCACTCGCATAGGAAGAACTTCTTTTCTATCTTTAGTTTCTTTAGGGGTCCGGATTCCTGATCAAACTCAAACTCGCGCATCCAGCTCTTATCAATACCGGTGAAACTACCCGCAGACCCGAAACTCGTGATACTGGCTCGTTGTCTGAGGGCTCGACGACCGGAACGATGAGGACTTGCTTCGCGCGAATAGCTTCGGTTCAACAATGGCCCGGATGAAAATGTTTGCAAGGGTGATTCCCCCTCAAAAGGATTGGTCTGGATAGATGCATTGTCATACTCGAATGGATATGCAAACCGAGTTGCCGGATCGCGATCATCGTAGGAGCGGGGCCTAATAGGCACGTCGACCCCCGGCAAATACCTGGGAGGGGGCAGGGGAGGAGGAACATCTCCGTCAGAGCGTGGTGGCGTGTTAATGCGCTGGGCTCCCAAATGACTTGGTAGGCCACGTCCATCGTCAGGTTGCGGGTCAGCGAGGGTAAACGAGAATTGGCTGCCGCAGCCGACAACTGCACTTGGCGATTCCGGACAGAGTTGCGTCGGAGATGCCGCTGGGCTCCCATCAAGGGCCTTGAGGCCGTTGGAAATGGCAGCGACCCATGATGATAAGCGCCATTGAGCGACGTACTCGAGCAGCTCAGTCCCTTCGGGTATGTTTTCTCTGAGGATAGTCCAGCGAGTCCAGGTCGTCTTGTCCTTCAAGCGCTCGGCTACAGGGCTCAGGTCAACCCTACTCTGCTCAGCAAGCCGGGCGTGGATGAATAACATGAAGGTAGCGTATGAGAGCAAGGCAGGATAGTCTTCCAGTACTTGTGACTGACTTGCGTTGGAGAGTTTCGTGGGCGAAAGACTGGCTGTTAAGTCCAGAGATACTGATCCGTTAGACGACTGTCCTGTTTCCATCCACCTAACGACATCAATGTCTGGAAACGAGGGGATGGATCTCATCATTTCAAAAGTCGGTGCTTGTTCTTCCCTCATGACCGAGTTCTTTCCATGTGGCACTGAGCCTTTGTCATGTATAAGATCTGGTCTCACATGACCACGAGACGAAAAACCGGAAGAATATGAGCTCTCACCCCAATCATGTAAACTTCCTTGTCTCGGCCGAGTCCGCTCGCGCCTAGCTACTCGAGCCCGCGCTTGGACGAGAGCGTCTAGCTCGGTAATATTTAGGTAGTCCAGACAAGTAGCCATGATTGCAAGATGACCGTTGGCAATAGCATGGTTTCCTAGTCCCGGGTCAAGGACAGAAAAACCATCGTTGCTCAGGAAGAAGTCGCGAACCGACTCATGGATCACCTGGACGATCCTGGTATCTCCGTGCTCGAAGTTGAGTGATCCTGCTCCAGCATACACCGACAATGCCTCGAAGCCCTGGTCTGCGGATTCGTCCACTTTGGTCTTCTTGACTTCAACTAAGCCCCGAGAGACACTCCTAATCTGTCTCTCAAGCTGATCGTCGTTCGCAGTAAAGTGATCTGATCTGCGCCATTCCCTAAGTGATGCTGGTGCAGGTTGCCTGATGAATGCCATGATGTGATGCCACTCGTGAAGACGAAGAGGCTTTGCGGCTAGAATAACCCACTGGAAGAACCGAACCGTGACTTGTCTTGTCTCCGGGCTGAGACTGGAAAGCATCTCAGAGAAGAGGGTTTCGAGTGCTTCGGGAACGTTCTTGACGCGCCTGGTCAAGTATTGCATGTCCTTGCCATCATCCCAGTTCCTGAGTACGTCGTCCACCACCAAGACTACCCATAGAAATACACCAGCTGACTTCTCCAGAATGGCGTCTCTCAAAAGTTTCCAGTGCGGTTCTTGGGTAGCTATGCCGAGTTGAAATCTCTGATCCAAGTATGTTGCAACATCGTGACTATTGTGCTCCTCCGTGATAATTTCAGGACAGTTGCCAACTGTGACGGATGGAAAGTGTCTGCTGGATAGGCAGACACTTAGATAAGCTCCTGCCACATGAGCGGATCTGGTGATTCTCCGCCAAAAGTAAGCCATATGCCGTATCTTGTCTGAATCACATTCATCGAGAGCGTCCACAAAAATGATTGTCCTCTTCTTTGTCTGCTTGACAAAAATCGACTCGAAGAAGGATGTGAGCTCTACCGCTTGCCAAGACGTCTTTTTTGACCCAACGTCTCTTTTTGCCAAATCTTTGTCATCCCAGATGTCCTTGAATCGCCGGAGATTATCCCCATCGCCAGGAAGAAGCTGATACAGCAAAGACCGAAAAAGACCAAGAGGCGAGTGCTCAAGCTCATCTCCTTTGGCGCTAAAGAAGAAGGCTGCAGTCCGGTAATCAGACCTGGCTTTTCCTGACGCAGCTCTGCGGAAGGCTTCCTTCATCAATGTCGACTTCCCTGTGCCTGGTTTTCCTTTCAACCAAAGAAGCCCGAGGTGCTGCTCTTGATTTCTGTTGTTAAACCAATCTTGATACGATTCGTTTTCAAACAGCCACCGACCTGTTTGTTCAGCCGGTCTTTCCAGACTTTGGTGCCGAGTATTGATGGCTGGAAACCACAAAGACTCAAGGCAAGCCGAGTCGAGTTGGCTGACATTGGTAACTTTGGACGGTTTCGCTGATGAAATAGCACTCAGTAATGACTCGGGGCGTGTTCGATGACCTTGAGGTAGCTTCTGACTTTTCAGTCTCGCAATGGAGTGATATATCGAATCAATCTCTCCGCCCACTTTGCGATAGTTCGGATCGTCAATCCCCGAATACCGACACATCCCCATATGGTCGGCTTGGAGAGTCTCAGCGTGTTCACGATGGTCTCCAATCAAAGAGGAGTAATCGGGAACGACCTTCTTCCCAAGCTTGGCCAGGTGAAGGCCTTCTTGGAAGGTCTTGACTCGAAAATCGTAATGCTGCCATAGTCTAGAGAACTCTTCCTGTGCCCGTTCTAGGTCCGTGGTCTTCAGACCAAGAGCATTGAGAATAGCGGGCGTCGTCTCCATACCCAAAGAACTGACAACAGACCGCACCACTTCACCTAGCGCCGCTACATCTAGACTCCCTCGGTGAGGCGTACCGAGAAAGATGACTGCCGCAGTAGACTCGACGATATTTTTGAGATCGCTTTCCTTCGATGACGAGGATCTCGCAAGCATCTAGAAGATGGAGTTAGCAGGGGATACAATCACACAGGATGGCTCACTTACTTCCTTGACAACAATTCCGCCGAGGCTATGAGCAACGCATATCAATGGGCGATTCAGAGTTCTGTTTCTGCGTAGTGCAAATAGAAGATCCTTGCTATGCGACAGCACGCTGTTCTGGTTTACCGCACCAGCCGTGTACTTGGTGACCTTGCTGTCATACCCAAACACGAGAATGCGCGAGTTCGGGCATCCCCTGGGGAGCAGATCAGCCGGCCAGAATACAGGCGCGGCCGGGGTATCATTTCCCTTGGTAGAGACTTGCTCTGTCTCGGCTGGCAGTCCAACCTTTTTCGATGACCTCCGGTGAACACGGGAGGCGAAACGTCGAAGCAGGCTCTTGCGAGATTCTTGCCTATCCACTGACTGGTAGGTCGCCGGTGAATCAAGTGTACTCGGAGGCTTCGCAGAGCAAGTCCATGTTTTGTACGGGTTTCCTTGTAGCCCATGGATGATGATAATGCTGGAAAGGTCAGTTGACTGTTAGCTTGGAGAGCCGAGTAAGGACGCACTCCACGATTGGGGAGCAGTTATCGGGCTCATAGACAACAGAGACCCCAGTATCTAGGATACGACTCCGCATATCTCATACTAAGCATGAGGTGTTCGACATAGGTCGCAAATAACGCATGGAGATGAAGGATGATGATGTTCAGCTGATGAGGCTGAGGCAGTTTGATGATGATTTGGGCGCAGCTTGAGTGCACTTCCACTTTTGGATTAGCGTCTACTTTATCCCCTCAGGCAGTGACAATGCGGTCTTCAATTGAGGAGGACCTGTGAGGTTTCATAATAGAGACCCAGTGCTTAAAGCCTAAGTCACGATTATGATAAATATATGTGTATATGTCCTAAGACTAGATTATAATATTGATAACCTAGAGTTCGGCCCCAACCTAAGAAATGAGAGGTTTAGAAAGGAGTTACTTTAGGGGGCAACATCTTCAGTATGTCGCCAGAATTTCTTTGGATTAATAGCTTAGTCTAAATGGGCCCATTAACATTAAAGCCATCTAGGCCTTGGCTATTGTTAACTGCCCATTCGACATATCTAAAACGAAGGAGGGAGTCTGAATTGTCACGTTGAAAGTTGAAACTTCGAAATCAATTGCCCGCCTCTTGCACTATCAGCGGTAACGTTGAGTGCCAACTGCTTCGTAATCCACCCTTCTCCAGCTCAAACAGTCGCTTATTTCCGGACGTTCCGGGGAACCGCCCCTTGGATCCTCTCGTGGCTTGGACTGGCCGCGCATTATGACGAAATGTCCCAGTCTGGTTCATGTCCCCATTCTTGATTTCTAATGCCAAAGACTCAACGGCGGGCTCAGCCTCAATTTGCCATCCTCGGTGCTTTTACTGCTCCCTGCTTCGGAGAGGGGCCGCTGGCTGCGGGAACGGTAGTGGCAAGACGGACACGCGATCCAGGATCCACGGCGGGGGAGCTTGGGTGACTTGCACCAGCCACCCACTGAAGTATGGATGAATGTCATTCCAGAGGATAGGGGAATTGTCTAAGCCTCAGAATCGTTCAAGTAGTATCTATTTCGTACAGTGCCTCATCCATTGAGTCCCACCATTTATATCGGTCAACAACTCAGTGGTTTCTGGGTGATAGGTAAGTAAATAGACGTCTCGGAATAAGAGCTTAGGTAAATGCGAAATGTACAATACGTTGCTTGCTTTCAATTCCCTTCCCCCTAGTACTTGACGGTAGACCAGCCGTTGCGTAGACCAGCCGTTGCGTAGACCAGCCGTTGTCACATCTCAAATCACTCACCACACCTGGCAGGAATGTCCTCACTCCTTAGGCTTCCGAGCGTAAACAACATGCCTATCCGTAGATCAGTACCAGCCCCCCAAACACCTCTTTCAGTTCACTCACATGGTCCAATACCCGTGCATCTTGCGGTTCCGGATCTCCTTGCGCACCGCCGCACAGCAGGCTAGCACCTCCTCCTTGGACCAGCCGGCCACGCGCGTGAGCAGCGCCAGCGAGAAGGCCTCGAGCCCCATGTCCAGATTGACGCACTGGTACCGGCCAATCTCCTTGAGCTTGGGGTCGAGCGGCCAGGTGTTGAAGGGCCACTTGAACTCGCGGTGCACCAGGTCCACGAAGCCCGCCTTCTCAATCGTCGGCATATCCTTGGCGATGCTGCCGATCGGCCGCCCGATCTTGACCGACGCGTCGTACAGCGCCTTGTGGTACTTCCACACCTGCGAGTCCTTGGTGATGGTGCCGTCGTCGCAGCCCATGGGCAGCGAGAGGTCGGCAATCTCAAAGTAGCCGTCGGGTTCGAGGGCGCTGCGTGGGATTTGTCAATATGAGCCTGGCTCTAAGTGCATCGGCCTCTTACTTGTAGGCCTGCTGGATCAGAGCGGGCACGTCGGCGAAGCAGCCGGCCATGCCACGGCAAAGGATGAAGTCGAACGGCTCAGTCCACGTCCACTCCTTCTCCAGATCATCAATCTCGAATCGGCAATTCGGGGGGACCCTTGAACGCGGCTTGTTAGTATGATGGGAACTGTATAATTGTGCGGTGGAGTAGTGTCCTCACCAGTGAGGCTGGACAGGGCTAAGGTCAACGCCAATGACCTGTGGTTCGTGTTAGCCAATTCGACTTATTGTTTGCCAAGTATAAAGACTGCTCGAGCCTCGTACCTGGGCAGAAGGATATGCATCAGCTATATCCACGGTCAGTCGTGACTTCACACTTGTGGCCGGGAAGATGAAGCTGGTTACCAAAGTCAATTGCCCACAGACCTGTGCCGGTACCGATATCCAGGACTCGCTTTGCCTTGGAAATGCCAGGGCTGAGAGCCAACTCGCCATCGAACTGGATAGTCCATATCTGGTGTTGTAGGTCTACGGCTGTTTAGTGCCGGGTCCTTGTTTCAAACCAGCCTGACTTCACGTACCAAGACGCTCGTTCTCTTGCTAATAACCGCCAGTCAATGCCAGCCGCTGATTGGATCAATAACAGCCCCTCTGATCAACCGACTTACGTCGTCGTTGGGAAAGTTGTACTCTTAGCAGATGTCAAACGTCAGCTGGACTGCGCCCCCAAAGGCGATGAATTTTAGTTGCTGGAACGGAATGAGGGGTAAATAGCGAAAGCGTGGAAACGTACTCCCCTCACTCATAGAGTGGTATCTCCGCCCATTTTCGTGCTTGTGCTGCAAGATGCTGGACCGCAGCGATGCTAAAGACGACTCCTCTTCGAAACCCTGCAGAGAAGACCGCGTTAATGAAATACTGGCTCTTGGACGTTTATTCAGGCCGGAGGACGAATCTACGCTGTGTAACATACCACATCCAGGGCCGAGTCGTGGTCAACAGCCACCTGCGGAACAGCAGAGCACTAACGATTAGCAACCCTTGCAGGTCAAGGATGTCACGGCGCCTCACGATCGGGGGAGCTTGATTGTCGTCTCGACACATGGTAAAGGGGTTCACGAGATGTCGCCGATATAGAGAGAGGGGGCGTCACGGTGGTCAGGAAGAAACAGATAAAGGATCAGATCAGATGTTTCCTTCACTGGCTGGGAGTGGGCCTGTGGCTGTTTTATACGGTTGTGTTACTTGCTTGCCCATGACAGACGATTCAGGGCGGCAGGGGTTTTTACAGCTGCTTCCAAGTTCTGGGTTAGCTCCAGTCGAAGAGCGAGGCTAATGCAGTGCTCTGAACACATGGAATTGAAGATGGAGAGACACCTAACGCGAAGAAAGCGAAGGCTGAAAGGTCAAGGCGATGCCTTCGTCAAGGTCCAGCAGCGCGATGGATGTTGAATCCACCCGCCTGGAAACCTCTCCGCTCCCGGGCAAAAGCCAAGTAACGATGCCCTGCGTGGTAACCGCCTAGAAAAGGAAATTAGGCCACCGATCCCGAGTCCGTCGCGGCGGAAGAAGAAAAGGTGTTGGGGTGGTCGACGGAGCTGCAGGAGGGATTTCGCTCCACCACGAACATGGATGGAAGATAGGAAGCAAGCCTGGGGCCGGGCAGCCAGCGTGGGAGGGGACGTAGCGACACGCGGTAGCGGGCCGTAGCGTCGGTGTTGGGAAGCGTGGTTCATCTTCCGCGGCCTCTTGGCTCTCTAGGGTGCGAGGCGTGAGGTCTTCTTGCGGATAATACCTCTCGAGTTCGGCTTCAGGGCAGCATGGCCACAGTGTCAAATGTCCCGTGGCTCGTAGGCTAACCCAATGAATGTCCCGGCGCGCTGTCACATCGTACGCTCGGGCATCGCCAGGCTGACGACATGAAGTTGTCGGTATTCGCAGGCAGGCGTAGGTACTTCACGAAGTACTGTCGCATGGAGGCAGATCGTTCCATCGACTGACCGACCACGTCGCCCTTCCCTGTCTCTACCCGTTTCCTCTTCTTCCCTTCGACTTCCCCTCTCTCTCTCTATCTCTCTGTGGAAGGCTGTCTCCCTTTCATTCTTCCACCTCCTCCTCTTCTCCTCCCATCGATTCATCTCGACCGGACCGTCTGAACCTTGGCCTCGACTGCCCGCCGCCCAGGCGATCCAGTCCACTCTAGAAGACGCATCACGCTGCTTTGCGCCTTGTACCAAGAACACCCGGTCACTCCCCCCAAAATCCGCTCTTAGCGCACGGCGAACCCACCGACGCAGCGACCTGTCCGGCCTGAGCAGTCAACCCCCCCCCCGCCCGGTCTCTCCACCGGAAGGGATCCCTCCCATCCCTCGTCGAAATTCGAAACGCCCTATCTCGTCGCCCTGTGGCCCTGTTCCTCTCGCCGGTACGGCGCTGGCCTAGAGCCCCGAAGCCCCGAGCCTAGAGCCTGCCTCCGCTGAACTGAGAGAGCTTGCGCGCACGAGGTGGCATGCCAGCCCGGTGAGAGGTTGCTGACCTGACCTGACCTGCCCTGGAGGCTGGAGACAAGACACTTTATTCGTACAGGGAAAGCCAAGCAAAGAAGTCAGTTGCTGCCTCAGGCATCCGCGTCTTCCGGCTGCCGCCCGAACCCATCCCATTCCCATGGCCCATTCCCCGTCCCAGCAGTGTCATTCCCAGACTCAGTCCCAGCCGCAGTTCCAGTCCCCGTCGTCCAACGACGATACTGCTGCTCGCCTCCTCTCCTCTGTCTCCTCGCAGTCCCGTTCCTATTCGCAGTCGCAGTCCCAGTCTCGCCAGTCTCGGTCTCGGTCTCTCTCTCTCTCTCCTTCGCTGTCTGAGTCGCCGTCTCTCTCCCCCGTCTCCGTCCCGCTGCATCGTGAGGCGCCCGAGCTCGCCCTTGCAACCACTCCTACGTCGTCATCTCCTGCATCGTCTCCTCCCCAGTCGTCTTTGTCATCAACCTCACCCTCGCCTTTGCACGCCTGCTCCCACCCACATTCCCGTCCCGGTTCACGCACCCTCCACCTCCACCTCAACCTCCAAAAGTTCCGTCCTCGCCTTTACCTTCCTCTTCATCATAACCACCATCGCCATTCCCCTCCCAGCGCCGACCACATCGTCAGCTCTCCTCCTCTGCTGCGTCGAACATGGAACCGACTGCTTGACCGAACTAAACCCGTCGTCATCCCCGTCGCCCCTGTCGCTCCCGTCCTCCCCGTCCACCCTCGATTCTCCAGCACCGCCGCCATGCCGCCTTCCAAGACCTCCAATGGATCCGGTGGCCAGGTCAGCCATCGCCTGCGCAACTTTTTCCGCATGAACACTGGCAGCAGTACCGGCAGCGGCTCTAGCGAGAAGGAAAAGGACAAGCTCGCCTCCGCCGTCGGGTCCACCCCCGATGCCTCCTCTAAGTCGTCCCGACACACAAAGTTCTTTAGCAACACTGTCGGACGCCTGCGCGCCCACACCGTTGCCAGCGAGGGCAACCAACTTGACGAGGCTATGAGCCCGACGGCACACGCGAACCCCTACTTTGCCCATCAGGGCCAGCCTGGATTGCGTCATCATAACGCCGGCTCCGTGCCCCCAAGCCCTCCCGATACTCCCACCCTCAAGGTCCAAGGTCCCGACGGCGCCAATGCGGAACAGGCCACCAGCGAAACTAAGGAGGAGCTGGCCCGGAGACTGAGGAGGGTTGCTAGTGCCCCCAATGCCCAAGGCCTCTTTTCCAAGGGCGAGGCCAATGGCGAGCGTCCTGCCACCGCCGAGCTGGGTAAAGACCCTCTCGTCGACCATGGCCTCGGCTCATTGGGCCTTTTCGAGGCGACTAAGGCTGAAGCAGATGCAAAGGCCCAAGCCCAAGCTGCCGAGGATATCCTGGCCGCTCTTCCAGCTCCGCATACGGCCCTGGCCTTCCGCAGGACGTATAGCTCCAATTCGATCAAAGTCAGGAACGTCGAGGTGAACCCATCGAGTTTCGACAAGATTAAACTTATTGGCAAAGGAGATGTTGGAAAGGTCTACCTCGTCAGGGAGAAGAAGAGCAGCCGCCTATACGCCATGAAGAGTAAGTCTCGCCCACTTCAAACACCGTTGCCGAGCTGTTGCTGACCAACATAGTTCTGAGCAAGAAGGAAATGATCAAGCGCAACAAGATCAAGCGAGCTCTTGCCGAGCAAGAAATCCTAGCCACCAGCAACCACCCCTTCATCGTCACCCTCTACCACTCGTTCCAGTCCGAGGACTACCTCTACCTATGTATGGAGTACTGCAGCGGTGGCGAGTTCTTCCGTGCGCTCCAGACCCGACCCGGCAAATGCATTCCCGAGGAGGATGCCCGCTTCTACGCCGCTGAGGTGACGGCCGCGCTCGAGTATTTGCACCTGATGGGCTTCATCTACCGCGATTTGAAGCCGGAGAGTAAGTCGAATCCGTCATACCAACCAAAAAAAAAACCCATTAGCTGACAAATTACCACAGATATCCTACTGCATCAATCCGGCCACATCATGTTGTCGGACTTTGATCTGTCCAAACAGTCGGACCCCGGTGGCAAGCCGACCATGATTGTAGGAAAGAACGGCGCTAGAACAGACGCACTCCCGACCATTGACACGAGATCATGCATTGCCAACTTCCGAACCAACTCGTTTGTCGGCACCGAGGAGTACATTGCGCCGGAGGTGATCAAGGGCAGTGGCCACACTAGTGCTGTCGACTGGTGGACACTGGGTATTCTCATCTACGAGATGCTCTACGGGACCACGCCCTTCAAGGGCAAGAACCGCAATGCCACCTTTGCAAATATCTTGCGGGAAGATATCCCGTTCCCAGACCACGCTGGTGCACCCCAGATCTCCAAGTACGCTTCCTCAAATCATGATTTCCGTCTAAAACTGACAGCCATAATAGCTTGTGCAAATCCTTGATCAGGAAACTACTCATCAAGGATGAGAACCGCCGGTTGGGAGCTCGAGCAGGTGCATCGGACATTAAGGCGCACCCCTTCTTCCGTACAACGCAGTGGGCTTTGATCCGTCACATGAAGCCTCCGATCGTCCCCCACGCCGGCCGAGGCATTGACACGGTCAATTTCCGAAACGTCAAGGAGAGTGAGAGCGTCGACCTGAGTGGATCAAGATCGATGAACCTTAAGGGGGTGCCCTTGGACAGCGGGCTTTCAACGCCCGGTGGAGACATCGCCGACCCGTTTCTCGAATTCAACAGCATCACGCTTCACCACGACGGAGACGACGACACGCATCACCATCACAATATCTCAAATGTCAACGGCACTTCATAAATGAAGGCGAACGATGAGGCGGGAGAGGCATCGCCTGTGCGCTGGCGCGACTCAGTCAAGCCATCTCCGTCAGGCCAGCCAATCACACCACTTACATGTATACATGTGCGGCATCATGATTTTGGAATTCTTGTTCCGGGGCGTCTGTTTGTCGTGCATTTCCAGCATCATTCGAATCACCACCACTCCTTTGGAAGAAAATGGACGGACGAACGAAGAGCGGGCGGGCGGGCAGAGGGGGGAGACAAAGAACACCGCTAGGTAGTCAACGATCGTTCAGCGCTGGTTTTGGGGGCCGAATCTTTCGAGGGGCTGAGAGTGAACAAAGAGGATTGAGTTCAGCATTCATAGTTCTGTTTGCTGTCAAAATGGCGTCGGTCTGGTCTGGCGTTTCGGGAAGAGCGGAAAGAGAGCAATGTTATGTACAGTCTTGACCAGTCCACGAAGATGAAGAGAGCACGTGAAAATCTGCCAATAGAGCAAAAGGGTATCCTTTTCCACTGCGAAGCCGACGGGCTGGCATGTTTTGGCGAGTTTTCGTAGGTAAGTCGCGTGGGCAATGTGGATCTTCTTGTCGATGTGGTCAAGGTCAGATGGGCGAAAGCGCTCACACATGACCAGGTCTGAACACCACCGGACACTGGGCTTACGGAGGCGCAGGGCACATCTGCCTAGTTGGACCCTTGGAGTCTCGGATTTCTCACAGCTAGGGCGTGTTGACCCAAAATATTCCTCTCGGAATGGGCCCTGAGGACAATTCGCATGATGAAGGCATGGTGCTCATGGGGTCGCAAAGGTGTCTTGGCCGGAGGCGTTGCGCGTAGTCAAAAGCGGCGATGGCCTGTCTGCGGCTACTCGTTTTTGCTGTTTCATCCTACTAAAGACAAAACTTGCCCAAGAGTAGAAAACCGAAGAAAAAGAAACCAGATCAACAGCCACTTCTTTTTCCCCTCTCTTTTATTCCGACTTTTGCACCATGTCGCGGCATGACCCCGGCCCGGAGCCCCGGCACCGGCGACGGAGGTCTTCGGAGCGGGGCAGATCCGGACCGGACGCCATGCAGCCGCGCCCGTACCTCGTCGAGTGGTGTGCGCAGACCTGTCGCCAACGGGGTCTTTTAGATGTTGACGAGCTGAGGGAGGAGATGGGCGCTCCTGAAAGGGCGGGCTGGCGGCGGTTGGTTGTCATGAGGGGCAGCGAGGCGGAGATGGACATGGCGGTGGGCGTGCAGTTGGGCGATAGGCGAAGAGGGGCTGGCTGGGCGTGGGAGTATCCTGAAGCCGAGACGAAGGCGACCGCGGCGGTGGAAGCGGCGAGCAATTGGGCGAAGGGAAAAGACGCCCCTCAAGGCATTCGACTCTGTCGCGCCTCGCTCTCCACCAAGACGCGCATCCCCATCCTTCTCCTCGACGGCCTCCCGCCACACCTCCCGTCTCGCCCCCCGCGTCTCTCCCGCCACTCCCACCGCCGCAGAACACCAAGCACCAGCCGCACCTCCGACGGCCGCGTCCCGCCCGTCCGCTCCGGCCTGGAAGACGCCCTCTGGGACGGCCTCGGCGACGGCCTGCCGCTGGAGCACCTGCTCGCCGAGCTGGCGTACCACGCCTGGCTGGACGCCCTGGACGCCCTGCCGCGGAACGGCGATTCCGTCGATGTTCTGCGGACGCTCGTGCGCGCGCTTGAGACGAATGCCGATGCGGCGAGGGCTATGGAGCGGCGCGGACGGCCGGCCGGCGTGGCGTCGGGGGACTGGACGGGGCTTGCGGAGCGGCTGCACCGGCGGATGCAGCTCTCGGCGACGCTTTCCCTTCAACCCGCGGCGTCCAAGGACAGCAGCAACTCGCGCAGCCTGGACCGCATCGCGTACCTCGGCGGGCTGCTCCTCCCGCTGACGGTCGTGTCGGGCATCCTGTCCATCGAGGGCACGTACGGGCCCGAGGGCTCGGCCTTCTGGGTCTTCTGGCTGGCCGCGGGCCTCTCGAGCATCGCCGCGCTGCTGGTCATCTACGCGGACCACCTGCGCGGCCTGGACGTGTGGATGGAGGTCGAGGCCAGCGAGCTGCTGCTGCACCACCACGCCCCGAAGCGGGAGTTCCAGACGGCGGGCGGGGACGCGGAGCGCGGCGAGGCGCGGGTCACCACGGCGGCCGACGGCGGCGTGTACGTCGTGCAGCGGCGCGGCGACGGGTCCGGCGGACGGGCGTGGCGCCGCAAGGAGCTGGGCTGGGTGGGCGCCGTGAAGAAGATGAGCGGGTGGTATCTCTGGCGGGGGAGTCCGGGGATCGAGTTTCGGATGCCGGGCTGGGAGGAGAGGGTACGGGATTTGGTGTGGTGATGGATGGGCGGGCTGAAGAGGATGGAGTGTAGTATTATTGCTTTTGGTTACAAACTAGATGCAAGACACCAACCCATGTAAGAGGCCTGACCTGTGTTGCGTATTCCTTTGCCAATTATCGACCCAGTGTGGCACACACACAATACAGTTCCTTCATGACATGACAGCCAACATTCAACCGGCTAATGCACCACAACACGACGCGATGGTAATACACCGCCACGAAACATCACAAAACTCCGCCGTCGTCATACCATAAAACGCATATAAACAGAAAGCGTTACACACGGTCCACGCTCGTCCGGCGCTTTACTAGGCCGATCTTATCCTTGCCGTCCATCCACGGCCGCAGACACTCGGGTACAGCCACCGTCTTATTCTCCTCGTCCCAGCCGTTCTCTAGCAGCGCGGCCAGCACGCGCGGGACGGCCAGCGCGGTGCCGTTGGCCGTCCACGGGAAGGCGATGTGGCCGTCGATTCGCGCCCGCGTGCCCAGCCGCCGGCTCTGGTAGTCGGTGCACAGGCTGGCCGACGTCACCTCGCCCCAGCCGCCGCGCCGGCTCGGGAAGAAGGCCTCCATGTCGACCTTGCGCGTGGCCGAAGCGCCTAGGTCGTGCGTCGGCATCGAGAGCACCCGGCAGTACAGGCCCAGCGACGAGAGGATCTCCGTCTGCATGTCGAGCATCTCGTCCATGACCTCGATGCCCACGTCCTCATCTGGCGCCGTCCACGCGAACATCTCGACTTTGGTGAACTCGTGTACGCGGTACAGGCCCTTAGTGTCCGCCCCTCGGGCTCCAGCTTCAGCGCGGTAGCATCGTGAGACGGCGACGCGCTTGAGGGGTAGGTCCTCCGAGTCGATGGTGGTGTTGGCCTTCATCCCCGCGAGGGCGATCTCCGAGGTTCCGGTTAGACACATCTCGGGTACGCCGCGTTCGATATCAGCGGCCGACTGCGCAATGGTGTAGACTTGCTGCTCGCCGCTCTCGTCTCGGGGTTGAAACCCGCACGCAGCACCGATGTGGCTATAGACCATGCTGGGCGGTGACACCTGAGTCCATCCGTGACGGGTAGCTGTAGCGAGGGCATACTGGACGAGGGCCTGCTCGAGCTGGGCGGCCTCGCCGAGGAGGTAGTACCAGCCCCAGCCGGACGCAGTGGCGGCGCCGGCAAAGTCGAACAGGCCGAGCTCGGAGCCGATGTGGACGTGCGAGCGCCAGATCTTGTCCTCGGGCGACTCGGTAAAGGTGGGCGGGTCGTTGATGTAGGAGAGCACCTCGGGCTCATCGCCGCGCGGGGTGTCGTCGCTGGTGAGGTTGGGGATCTCCAGGGCCAGCTCCTCCATCTGGGCGACGGCCTGGGCCTCGCCCTTCTCGATGACGGCCAGCTCCTGCTTGAGGCTCCGCGCCTCGTCCTGGATCTGCTCGCGGCTCATCAGCCGCACCTCCTGCAGGTCCTGATCGTCGCTGCTGGTGGCCGGGTTGGCGAGCTGGCGCCGCAGCAGGTTGGAGCGCTCGCGCAGCGTGCGGCCCTGGCGCTGCAGGTCCTGCCACTTGGCGTGCAGCTCGACGATCAGCGCAGCGTTGGGCGCCTGGCGTCTGTAGTTGCGCTCGATGCAGGTGCGCTCATACAGCTCCGGGTTCTGGCGGATGTGCTTGATGTCGACGATGGGCTTGGGGGCCGACGGCGGCCGTTTGGCGTTGGCGCTGACGTCGCCGAGCCCGCGGCTGAAGCTCCAGCTCCATGCCGATGCCGGATGCGCCCTGGGCCGCAGGTTGCGACACCGCAGGCGTGTCAATGTCCTGTTCATTGTGTGTTGTGCACTTGGGAATGAGCTTGTCGTCTCATCTCATTGCTGCGAGGGCGAGCTCGACGTCGCTCCAAGCTTTCGCCGGTCGGATGAGGCTCACAAAGTGGGTTATGCAATTATCCGATGCCGACTCCGTCACGAAGCCGTCGCAAAGCGCCCGCAGCAACCTTTGAGCCAGCGTTTTTCCAACTCTGCCGCAGGGGAACAAACGATGGTTGCAAAGGGGGTATATTCGTAGACGACGTCGACTACATTTCTAAGCTTGCCGTTGCTGACATCTTCTATGTTCTCTCATCGCGGCAGCATTTTTGTTCAACAGCACATCCATGTCGTTGGCGTGGACCCTCTCTCCCCGACTAGGGCCGTCTTTCATGACAATCAGGCCACCCATTGAGGCCCATCTTTCCAATTCGCACAACGGTGAGTCCTTTTACAGATATCCCCAAGGCCCTAGGGTCCAGGTGGTGTGGTGCCCTCCGCCCCGCGCGTAGCCGCCGGTGTTCATGCTCTGCCGCTGCGTGGCCTTCACATCGATGTCGGCGGGACGAGATGCTCCATTGGCGCCTTGTTGCAGCCAAACTTCTCGATCGATCATTACCATTGCAGGCATCTTCAATTGACAGAGCAGGCTGCCTCCAGTCCATGGCCCCAGTGAATGAACTACACGGAATTGTCCGTGTATTTGCGGCGGTGCGTCACGGTACCGTGCCACCTTGGCTTCGATTGGATCGTGCTCGGGAGTAGCATCTGCCGCATTCGGTTTTGCAGCTTCCTGCTCCTCGCCAGCCTCCGGTGGTGAAGTAGGAGTGTCGGAAGACGACGAACCGCTGGATCTCCGTTGTAGGTTGGTGTTGTTCCGAAGCTGGTCAACGCCCTTGCCAGCAACGAGTGCCCATCCCCTCTTAGCAACGATGGCTGTCAGATCGTCGATAATTCGCTGCTTGATTCCCAAAATGTTGGAACATCCACCTGTAAATATGATCCGGGGCATGCAGATCGCCCGCACATCGAGTGGTAATTGTAGGAGGTGCTGGTAGGTCAGCAGGTGAAGCGGAAGCTCGTCGTCATCGAAGCTCGTCTGCGCCGCCAGGGGATCGAAAAAAGTCTCGTCACAGATTTCCGCCAACCTCTCGAATGGGATTTCCACTTGCTCAGGAATGTGCATCGAGTTGATGGGAATGGAGGCCACGCCGCTCTGAAGTGCGTCTTGTGATGACTCTGCCTCAGACTCGTCCTGCTCTTCAACCGTTTCCAATTGTGTTGATTCTCTGTGAGATGCCCTGGAAGCTGACGGCCGGCACCACATCATGCGGCGCAAAATATCGTCGCATTCGTCAAAGCTAATGAGCCTCAATTCGCCGTCGTTGTCGTCGTGCCTTTGCCGTAATTGGGAGCTTATAGCGATATAAAGTGCTTCCAGGAGCAGCCTGCCCCCTCTGACACTGCGCGTACTTTTTACTTCGCGGTACTCGTAGACACTGGTCACAACTGTCTCGGCCCATCCCATGTCGATTACCAAGGCAGAGCGAACGCCCGCGGCCACGGCTGACGTGACTGAGGAGGCCATGAGTGAAACAGTGGGCGACTGGAATCGATTGAACATGGTGTCCAGTACAGCGGTCAACAGGGGCACAGGTACCGCTGAATCCAACACAAGTCCCACCCTCCTAGGACGGGAGTCGATGAGTAGATATCTAGGTCTCACATGAGTATACACTACAGCCAAACATGTGATGGGAACGTACTTGGTGAAGGCATCCCGGATCACACGCTCAAGGGTATCTTGACAAAGGCCCAAGTCGACTTCCCGCATATCGAAGCGCCAAAACTCATGCTCCGGCGACCAGTCCAGCCCAGCACGGCGTCCGGGTCCCTCCCAGCTCCTGAAATCGCCGACCCGGCGCTGGTCCTCGGGGCCGCACTGCAGCGTAGCCTTGGGCCGCGAGTCGCCCGCAAAGCCGGCACGGATGTGACGCGACCCCAGCTCGATCACGACAACGTCGTCATCGGCGCGGATGGTCGACGGCGAGCCATACGTCGATGTGATGGTGCGGCCCGGGGTGTGGGGTGTGGACGGGCCGGACTGCCCCTGTGTGGGCAATGCGCGGATGCTAGCTACGCTCCGGTGGGCGAGAGCCGGGCCTACGCCAGAGGCCATGGCAGAAATAGAAGACGAGAAGGAGGACGAGCTCGCCGGTATTTCCCCCCTACTTTTTGAGGTGTTGCAGAAAGCCAAGCCTGGCTAGGTCTGGTGGTTGATCGTTTACGATGCCGTTGTTCGCACTCGAGCGTCGTGCGCGTCGTTGGTTGGCTGGCGGAACCAGTGACGTCGGCGTTTGAAGCGCCGATGTGCCGACACTTTTAGGCCTAAGTCACTGAGGCAACACTAAATTCCAATGGAACGTGGGGCGCATCGTGAATCAACAACCTCCTTCCGTTCAACCATTGCGAAGCAGACGGGCCCCGGGGGCTGTATGCGCTCCAAATGGGTATCAAAGGGTAATTGCTGATCCTTGTCTCAAATTGCAAATAGCCGGTCTAACTTGAACCTCATAGGATTTATGGTGAGCTTGGTAAGGGTCAGCGAGTCTCGCTCTCCAAGCTCGCGGCTGAGAGCTTCGAACGGGAGGCTCGGCCCCTTCGACTGGCCATTGACATTGCGATCTGGCAATTCCAGACCCAAGCAGCGCAAGGTACGGTGGTTTCTCTATTCTGAGCTGAACAAGATTCTAAAAACACCCCAGGCGGAACGAATCCCGCTGTCAGGACCCTCTTCTATCGCCTGGCCCGCCTCCTTGGGACCCCAATCGAGCCCATCTTCGTCTTCGACGGGCCGAACAAACCCGCTCTTAAACGTAACAAAAGATCCGGTCGTGGCGATGGTGTTGCCACTGCGCAAGCAAAGCGCCTTATTCGACTATTCGGTTTCACCGACCACGACGCACCTGGCGAAGCAGAGGCCGAGTGTGCACTCCTCCAACAGCATGGAATTGTCGATGCGGTTCTCAGCGAAGATGTCGACACCATAATGTTCGGCTGTACTCGAACCCTACGCAACTGGTCCGGCGAGGGCAAGGGTACCAATACGCCTACCCACGTGTCCCTCTACGATATTACAGAACTCGGGCTTGACCGAGAGGGGATGGTTCTCATCGCCCTGATGAGCGGAGGCGACTACCTACCTGATGGAATCCCAGGCTGCGGTGTCAAAGTGGCATGTGAAGCTGCCAAAGCTGGCTTTGGGAAATCTTTGTGCCGTCTTAAGTCGTCGGATAAGAAAGGGATCCAGGCATGGCGAGAGTCATTGATGCACGAGCTGAAGACAAACGAGAGCGGCTTCTTCAAGACACGACATAAGGCGCTAGCCATACCAGCAGATTTCCCAAAGTTTGAGGTCCTTCGCCTCTACACCCATCCAGTTGTTTCGCCAGAGTCTAACCTCGAAACCATTCGCGAGAAGTTCGCCCGACAGCGCGATCTCCATCTCGAAGAGCTGAGAGAATTCGCCCGAGACACATTTGATTGGAATTACCGCATTGGAGCCATCAAGTTTATTCGCGTTCTGGGCCAGTCTTTGCTTGTCAAGAAGATCCTCCAGCAGGAGAGTGAAGTACACTACGTGAAACGAATTACGGGTCAACGGAAGCATTTCAGCACCGACGGGATTTCCGAGCTTCGTCTCCAATATATGCCACAAGAGATCGTTCCCATCGACCTGTCCAAAGAAGTGGATGAAGAAATTCCGTCTGACCGAGGAGGGCTGGCACTGAACAGCGACGACGAATTCGACACAGTGGATGCTGTAGAGTCGGCTACAACCACCAAGCCAATCGTAGGCAAAATATACGACACTACGAAGCCTGATCTAGCCTGGGTGTTGGAGGCCGTGGCCAGGCAGAGTATACCTGCTACTGTTCAAGAATGGGAGGTTGCCGAGGCTGCCAAATCTGCCAAGGCTACCAAACCCGCGAAGAAGGCACCAGCCAAGAAGGCTCCCGTCGCCAAAAGCATAGCCGGGAGTGACATGCCTTTCGGAGCCCTTGATCAGTATACGCAGGTCGCGAAGCTAGTCACCAAGGACACGGTAGCTCTGAAGGTGACCAAAGGCGCCAGCGCAGTTAGGCCCAGCAACACATCACCAACCCGGACTTCGACACGCCGGCTGCTGCGCGTGCCGTCTCCGCTGGAACCTAGTAAGCAACCCACGCCCTCAGCAGTCACCAGCCCGGTCAGCCAGAGGACCCCTTGGACAATTGCCAGCTCACCAGCGACGCCTAGAAGAACCCGCGGGACAGGTGCACAAGAAGCGATTGTTATCCCATCTAGCCCATCCAGCGCAGCAGACTCCCCTTTGCCTTCACCCTCACCCTCTTCGTCCCGCCGGTCTCGGGTTCTTCCCAATGTCAGCCAGGAGCTACCTGAGTCGGTTCGCTCGATATTGTCCTCGAGTGGTCCTACGGAAGGGATGAGGCAGAAACCAAGAGGCGTGAAACCCATACAGAAAGCGGCTAGTCTCGCTAGATCACAGCCTGTGAAGCTGAATCAAACCTCGATGGACATGTTTACGCAAAAGATGGCAAGGCCCAGTGCCAGTCAACCCGTCATTTCAAGACCACCCATCATGCAGACAGCCAAGGCATCCTCACAACCTATCGATCTCGACGTATTCAGCGACTTCGACCCCGACTCATCCGAGCTCGAACCCCTCACCTCCCTCGTCTCCCGCTCCCCAACGTCCCCGAGCACACGCACCAAGGATGTCTTCTCCAGCACCCGCAGCCCTAGCCCCAGCCCAGTGCGGAAGAAGAAACTGCTCGTCCCGCGGACCAGCGCTGTCGGCTTCTTCAACGAGGTCGAGGTCGATGCCGATGAGTACGAGGAACGCGTTGCTCGCGAGACGGCACTGCTGCAGCGTAGGGGCGGCACTGGACGTGTCACGCGGATGAGCGACGTTGCGTACGTGGACTTGACACTCGAGGATTGACGGCCCGTAACGACTTTTGTTTTTTGGCATAGGGCGTTCATGGGGTGGTTTCCCGTTTTATTGAGTAGATATAGCGAGCAGCTCGCAATGAGCATTTTGACGACAGGGCTGCAACATGGATACAGAATATGGGTTGTTGCTATATAAATGTTGTACATTTTTGGTATCATTCCTTCGTTGACTTATCTATACAAGTTGCTATAACCAGCCCCCCCAAAAAAGGGCTTTATCCTGGCTTCTTTTTACGCCTGTCCCACTGTTTTATATCCAACCGCCCATCCCTTGCTTGTATGCGTTTCCCTTCTTCTTTTTCCATCTTTGAATGCTCTTCAAGTCCAAAATGCTCCTCAAGTCCCTGCCATGTCCAAGTCCGGGTCCACCTCGGTGCCCAGGTCGCGGTCCTCGAGGAACCGCCGGCCGACGAGGTCGTCGGGCAGATAGGTCTGGCGGACGAGACCCTCGCGGTAGTTGGGCGGGTACTTGTACTCGCCGCCGTAGCCCAGGTCGCGCATCAGGCGGGTCGGGGCGTTGCGCAGGTGCAGCGGCACGGGCAGGCTGGCGACGCCGGGCTCGCGCAGGGCGGCGTAGGCGTTGTTGAGGCCGCGGTAGGCGCGGGTGCTCTTCCGGGCGGCGCACAGGGCGACGGTGCAGTGGGCCAGCGGGATGCGCGCCTCGGGCATGCCGATCTGCTGCGTGGCCGTGTAGGCGGCCGTGGCCAGCGGGAGCAGCGTGTTGTCGGCGAGGCCCACGTCCTCGGAGGCGATGACGACCATGCGGCGGGCGATGAAGAGCGGGTCCTCGCCGGACTGTAGCATGCGCGCCAGGTAGTACAGCGCGGCGTCCGGGTCGTTGCCGCGGACCGACTTGTGGAAGGCCGAGATGGTGTCATAGTGCTGGTCGCCGGCGCGGTCGTAGACGAGCGTCTTGGTGAGGGCAGCCTTGATGTCGTCCTGGGTGACGCCCGGGCGCGACGTGAGCGACAGGGCGAGCTCGAGGAGGTTGAGGGCGGTGCGGGCGTCGCCGTCGCTGAAGCGCGCGAGGTAGGCGATCATGGCGTCGTCGAGCAGCGGCGACGCCGGATACGCGGGCTCCTCCTCGGCCAGCGCGCGCTGCAGGATGCGCACGACGTCGTCGGTGGTGAGCGGCTGCAGGGTGAAGGTGCGGCAGCGCGACAGCAGGGCGTTGGCGACCTTGAAGGACGGGTTCTCGGTGGTGGCGCCGATAAGAGTAACGGTGCCAGCCTCGACGGGCTTGAGGAAGATGTCCTGCTGGGCCTTGTTGAAGCGGTGGATCTCGTCGCAGAAGATGATGGTCTTGCGGCCCGTGAGCGCGAGGTCGTTGCCGGCCTCGTGGAAGAGCTTCTTGACCTCGCCGACGCCCGTGCTGGTGGCGTTGAGCTCGATGAACCGGCTGCCGACCATATTGGCGATGCACCGCGCGATGGTCGTCTTGCCCGTGCCCGAGGCGCCCCAGAGGATCATGGACGGCACGCGGTTGGACTCGATGAGGGAGCGCAACACGCCGTTGGGCCCGACGAGTTCCTGGCCGTAGACCTGGTCGAGGGTGCGCGGCCGCATGCGTTCCGCGAGGGGCGCCGAGCGAAGCGTCTTGGTCTTTTTGGCCACGGGGCCGTCGCCGTTCTGGTGTTGTTGCTGGTCCGTATTGGTGTCCGCATTATCATCCGCCGTCTCGGTGTTCCGGCCCAATGCCACGCCGAAGCCAGCACCTGCACCGGGCCCTTCCTCAAAGGACCTTTTCTTCCCATTGACGGGGCCGGCGGGAGTCGTCAAGACACGGGCATCGGGAGCGGCGTGGCGCTTGGGAGCGGGCGTGGAGAAGAAGGACGAGGCGGAGCGCTTCTGCGAGGCGGGCTGGGGCGTCTGCGACTGCGGCGGGGAGGGCTCTTTATCCTTATCGAAGAGGAAGCTGACGCAGCCCGAGTCGATGTGGCTGTTGATCTCGGACGGCTTGACGGGCTTGTTGCAGATGGGGCAGTCGACGGCCATGGTCGCGAGGAGGCTTCGGTTGGGGGACGCCGGGTGGAGGGCAAGGACGCTAGGCTGCGAGCTGACGTTATGCATGGGCCATCCGAAGTTGCGTGCAGTAGTCCATCCAATGTGCGGGCGTGGCCGTTCGCATCCAGCCTGACTCGAGCAGTTGGTCTTGGTTGTGGTTGTGGTGTTGAAACGCGGTCTTGGTGGTGCAGGGGAAATTTAGAGAGATGACGCGCTGTCACGCCGTCGGCTTTAAAGTCCGGGGAACTCCAGGCTGACAGCGGGCCGCTCCGTCCAGATCGGCTTACCACTTAAACTAGTATTCACGTTCATCGCATCACACATAACAGCAATAGTAGTAACTTGCTTAACGGTCCATTGTATTGTCCGTAGCAATCATCTCATCAAGTATAGACGCTTCCTTCCTCCAACCAGTTCCTCCACTTCCCCCTTCGAAACACATCTCCTTTGAAAGTAAAACTTCCAGCAACGCATCCTCCCCAAAGATGCAGCCAGCCACCCGCCCACCCACACCTAGCAATGCAGTACAGCCAAAAAAACGCCCATCCGTGCTACCTCTCCTCCTTGCTGGCCGTTTTCAAATCACCGAGCTTTTCCGCTCATTCGAATAGAACCACCCCTGGCAG
The DNA here is from genome assembly GCA_037954305.1 of Neonectria magnoliae. NCBI lineage: Eukaryota > Fungi > Ascomycota > Sordariomycetes > Hypocreales > Nectriaceae > Neonectria > Neonectria magnoliae. The sequence continues at coordinate 40,537 of JAZAVK010000211.1, forward strand.
TCGTTGCCGTCATGCCCACGACGACGAGTTCTACGCAGACGTCTTCAGGGACCGTATCTTGGGGGACGACATGCTCGTCTCGGCCTTGCGCTTCCCCAGCAGCGACTCGGGCGGCCGTGTCAGGCCCGGCGTGCTCTCGCGGTCTTGTGTGGCCTCGGCGTGGCACGAGGCGTGGTACGCTCGGTTGCCCACCAACACCGCATCCAGCCACACCCACTCCTGCGCCGTGTCGAGCCATTTGTTCTCGAACCGGTCCTGGCAGATCGGACACACGGTGTTGATGCCCTTGGACGGCTCGGGGACGGGGATGTACTTGGGCTTCGCTGCCTCCGCAGCTGCCTTGGATGCCTGCGCTGAGGCCTCTTCAGGGGCTTGGATATGGTCGGTATCGACCACTTCTCGCGACTTCACCCAGTCCTGCTTCATGTTAGTCGACCATGTCTGCGCCAGAGAACGAGACGTTTGACTTACCTGTTGGTCAACATACCAACTCCGGTGCATGCCCCGCTTCTCAGCTTCGTTGCTCCGCTGGTGAACTCGGAAATGCCAGTCCATGTGGGCCGTCTTCTTTTTCCTGCCCTCCTCATCTGTCCTGAACCGTCGGCCACACTGCGTACACGGCGGCCCAAGTTCATCGTATAGTCTTGAAAGCAAAGACGGGTGAAATCTACCTCACAGTTAGCGTCATGTAAATCAAGGAGACTATAGGTCGACACTTACGGTTGCCTCAGCGCAGCAGGATTGACTCCCTTGCCAGGCGGAATGTCAAATCTCATGAGACCAGCAGCAGCCTTAGTAGATGCCAAGAGGCTGGCAATGTTAGGAGGCAGTATCGACGCAGGCGGCGGGACGGGAGCTGGAGCGGGAGGGCCAGATGGCAAGAGACCAGCCAGTCGAAGCTGATCCAGCAACGCCATGGGATTCTGTGCCTGCGCCGCGGGAGCTGCCGGAGCCGGCGACGGGGCTGGGGCCGGGGCCGGTTTCGGTGGCTCATTATGAGTCGGCGGTGGTGATCGAATAGCCACTTTGGCATATGGAGGAGTTGGGTTCGGAGTCGCGTTCTGAGGAGTTGCGGACTGTCTCGCCATCAACGCCGCCAACGCCCCCTGCCCCAACAGCGAATCGAGCGTCAGAGTCCCGGTGGCCGGAGCCGCGGGAGCCGGCGAAGGAGTTACAGTCGCCGGTCGTGCCGGCGGTGCCTGAGAAAGTACAGGTGTAGGCGCAGGGGCAGAGTTCTGGGCTGACAGGGCCCTCATATTTACGGCAGCAAGTTCAGTTACTTTGTTCTTAATGAGCTCGAGCTGGTCAGGAGGCAAGCTAGTGCTGTGCACAATGCCTTGAAGGTCCAGGAGGGCTCTTAGTCTGGTCTGAACACTAGCATCATGGGGATTTTGCGAAAATTCCGCCTTGGTCGCCACAATCAGGTTCTGAATGTCATTGCTCAATGTTTCTATGCTTATCCCGGCCGGTGCGACCATTCCAGAAGCTCCATGCGCTGCGGCATAAGGAGGTTGGAAAGGTGCGGAGGCTGAACCAGCAGGTTGGGGAGTCGAGTGAGGAGGGTAGAATGGGGCCTGTACCTTGGTCAGTAATAGCTCAAACAAGTCGCAAAGAAAGTGCTCACTTGTTGGCCCGGATAAGGCGAATTCCCGTTCGAGGGCGGGTATTGTTGAACTGGATATCCCGGTGGCGCACCCGAGCCTCGCATCCCGGGAGGTGTAGGAGTGTCGCGATGTGGCATGGCCGATCGAGGTCTGCCCGGCATCATTCCTTGCTGAGGCATGCTTGCAGCTCGCGCCTTCATGAGCGCATTCTCAATCGGGCGCACCAGCTCATGTGAAAAGACAGGCCGGCTATCCATCGATCCAGGAACGGGCTCCTTCCACGTCCTGAGCATCTCCTCCATTTTACGGCGCACGGGCTGATCGACCACCGCATATGACTCCATGTACGTCTTGAACAGGTTGCGGCCGAAGTAGAGGGTGTACGGAGTGCCAACGTTTTTGACGATCGAATCCAGGACGTAAAGAGCAGGCAGTTTCTTGTTTGGAGGTGCCTAGGAGGAGCGTGAGCGATCATGACTCTTGATACGTTTGCCATGTAAGAGACAAGAAGCCACGAAAGGCCTCAAAGTCGCATCGGGAACTAGACCTACCTTGATAATGTGCTGCTGTAGAACTTCGGCGATGGCCAGCGCGTGCTCTGTGTTCTCTCGAGCAATTACTGTCAGGTTGCTGATTTCGAATCGCATGTTGGAGGAGAGGTCCTCCAAGGCCTGGCGGTAATCCTCCGCCACCTCGGCTGAATCAGAAGACATGGTGATGGATGTCGCTAGGTGTGAAAAGTAGGAAAAGGAGATGGGCGATCTGTGGGCTATGGATGCAAGAGGAGACGCCCGTGTTCAGCGCAACAATGAAAATCCCCCGGGCAAAAGGGCGATAAAGGCGCGTTCCCAGAGCAGCCGACTTTGATAGACAAAGGCACCGAGGGCACGGTGCAATGGAGCACGTTCTAATCTGGTCAAGTTTATTCCAAGAAGCCTCCTTCCTGGCGCACACTGCCTCCCCAGTCCAGCCCCAACACCAGTTATTTTCCCAGAGCAACCTTGCGGACTTCACGATCAAGCCCCAACAGACATGGATCCAACCCGTCTTCACCACGAGAGCGCGCACGTCTCGGCAGTCTCTAGCGGGACTCTCGCAAATCGATCCGGAGGCAGCTGGGCGATGATCGGGGTCGCGGAGTGTGCCAGGTCGCGTGTGCAGGGAGCTGATTGAAGGTGAACAAATGCGGAACTTCGAAGCGTCCAGTCACGATGTACAGGGTTTCAGTTGAGGAGGCTCTTTGGAAGAGTTCAAAGATCTGGTGAAAGCCTGCGTCGGAAGTGCTAGGGGGCCGACGTGAATGTGAAGAGTTGATGATGTGAGCAGAGTGCGATGGCTTCTTCAAGGTGTCGTTGGAGATTGTAGCGCTACTACTCACGTGACAGGTCTTAAATCCGGTATGTACTACCCAACCACCAGCCCCGGGGAACTGCACCCAAGACCCCCGATTCGGCGACAGCAATCAGCATGTGCTCACATTGTCATCACGTCCAACATCTCATTCATTGTCAGCGCACCTATTGTCAATGCCTCTTTTTACAGCACGCACATTCCCATTGTTATCACACAGCCAAATTTTCGACTAAAACAGATATATTCTCTTTGAATAGAACTACCAAAGTGTTCGAATAAAGAACGATTGTTTAAGTAGTTTGAACTGAAAACATCTATAACACTCCTTAAAAAGACGGGTATTCCGCTAAAGATTGCAACCAAACGCCATTGAGTCAGATCCTATCCTCCATTGTTCCCTTCGCCCATTGTCTTTGCATCCTTTGTGTCCTTTTTCGCCTGCTGAATGAACCTTAGAATCGGGACATGTTCGCTTCGGAGTATCTGCTGCTGCGGCGGCTGTGCATAGGGCGCAGATCCGTGTCTCGGCGGCTGTGCATGGGGTGCAGAGCCGTGTCTGGGCGCTTGACACCGGGCACAATGGGACTCCGTCGATCCCACTCGCCGCCGGCCTCGGGGCTACGAGAAGGAGGAGAGTAAGGAGCCTCACGCTCGACATCGTAGTCGGGTTGAACGTGGGAGTGAATAGGGCCGCTGATCTCTGGCCGAGGGGAGGTCTCCATATGGTTTTGGCCGTCCTTCTTCTTCCAGAAAAAGGACATGAAGGCCGACTTTGACTTCTCGTTGCGGACCGAGTTGCTGCGGACCGAGTACTGGTCCTTGTACATGGGCGGTACGTGGCTGCTGGCGAGCGAGCCCTCGGAGCGGACGATGCGGGCACTGATGCCGTTGGCCGAGTCGCTGAAGACAAAAGAGCAGACGATGTTGAAGATGCCAAACGTGATGGCGAGAACACCGGCAGCGAGGACGAGACGCCAGAAGGGCAGGCCGATCTCGTCGCTGGCGTTGGCGGGCTGGTTGAGCTTGCCTAGGATGTTGCAGCCAATGAGTGTCATGGCAAACCCGAGCCAGGTGAGGCCAGACTCATCAGAGAGGACGGGCCACGTGCGGCGGAAGTAGGACTTGGCGATTGGGAGTTCGGAAACGGCGAGGAGGACGGAGATGGTGCTTGTGAAAAAGAGAGAGGCGGCGTCGAAAAAGAAGAAGCCGTTGGAGGTGTCGATCTTGATGATCAGGGTCCAGCACGCAACTGAAGCCGTAACCAAGGTGATCAGTGTGATGGCGCGGAGGACCTGGAGGATTATCATCCCCGGTCCCCGGATCGAGTCGCCGTTGAGCATGGTCGGTTGTAAGAAAATGAAATGTCGTCGTCAAGAGAGAGATAGTGGAGGTCTGCAAAGGTGTCAGTCCGTGTGGTTGGATGGTCCTCCAGAGAAGATATATCCTTACCAAGTAACCTGGGTAGTGTTGCAGGGAGTGTCTCGAGCGGGTGTGTCAGTATCTGGCTTGCAGAGAAAGAAGAGAGCGTTTGCAGTCGAGTGTGTAAGTGGGAAGAGTGGGAGATCAATGAGCGCGTTAAGTAAGGAGACGGAGCCAGTCCGGGGAACACGAAGGTGAGAAAGAAGTCAAGAAGAGCGGGGAAGGGAAAGAAATGACTGCAGAGTCGTTATTCTAGTTGACGAACACCATTGTCTGAATAAGTGACAATCAAATCAGGAAGAAGGGTGGGCACACTGTCACTGAACAGCAGGGCCACGATTCTTTAATAGCAAATCGGGAACGCCCACGAACGCAACAATCACAGCAATGTCCGACAAAGGGGGGCACGCACAACAGCAGCAGCAGAAAGAAGACATCCCTGTCCCGGGCGGCAAGTGAAAGGGAACAAGCATGGGGGGATATCGGGGGATCCTCAAGCGGGAGGGCGCGTCGTCGTGGGAGCGGGCTGCAATTCGTTGTTTCGAGTTGATGGAATGACTGTCCGGAGGCGCTGGAGCCCAATCAATCCCGCGGCACAGGCTGGCCTTGGATGGACGCAGGAGGAGCACAGAGTCTCAACGCGCCAGCCGGTGGCCGTTTCATGGCCTCGATGCTTGGATGCGGGCGCGCTCAAGGTGAAGGCCAAAACATGGCGACGGAGTGGAGGTCCATGGTCTGGCCACTGAGCCCAAGCTGGTTCCGACGGCGCCTAGGGCCTGGACGAGAGCCCTGGACGCCCAAGGCCCAGTGGATGGCCCGCTCTCTGCGAGCAAGTCAAGCTCGTTCCGCGGGTTTGCGCCGTTGAGAGCTGCGGAATCGGGACTACGAGGTTCTCAAGACTGGGGTTGGGGAGAGGATCGATTGGATGTCGGGGCACCAGAGGTGAGAGTTGTTTCAGAAGGCATCGGGCCTTTCAGTGGGCCGCCGTAGTGGAAATCTCAGTCGACCGTCGCCTAATTATTCCACAGCGCCAAAGGGAGCCGCCGACGTGGAGACTTCACCAGCGAAGTAAACTGGAATCCGGCCAACATGGCCAAGAGATGCAATCGGGGATGAAAGCTGGGGTTCATCATAGATGGGATGAGTTAAGGTTAGCTCTAGACAGGTAGGTTGGGATGGTGTTTGCCGAGTACGAAGAACAAACACCCGACCACAAACCCTCAGGCCAATAAGCGGCCCTAAATCGACATCGCGTCACTCGTCCCAAGTCTGTTCAAGAGTTGTTACAAACCATGCAAGGGGTCAGTCACTACACGGCCCGTTGAACATTGAATATCGATTTTTTGCGTGACAGCATAAACTCTGCAGCAGTCGATGACGAGCATGCATCGTAATCTCTGTAACTCCTTGTTGCGGCCTGGGGTCTGGTGATCAACGTCTCTCTAGAGCCTCAGCAAGTTATCCTAGGTCAAAGTACAACGTCCAGCGCCCATTCCTTCTGTCCGTCACCGAACCGCCGCTATGGCTCCATCATCCCACTGTAGCCAAATAGATCTCGTACCGAAATGCTTGCGGTCCGGCCTGACGGTCGCTTATGTCTCGGCCTCGTCCCATTCTCAAGCGCCGGTGTCTTCTCTGTCCGTAGCCGCGATGCTATTTTGGACATTTGGGAATTACCCTGGGCCCGCCCACCTCGGCGCGTAAACGTTCAGGATAGCCGCAGCCTCGCCCAGGGATGCTATTTTGTTTTTATTACCTCTAATTAAAAGAATACTAAGTAGAGGATCAGACTCGTAGGTTCGGGCACAAAGGAAAGCTGCTTCGTCGTTGTGTCTGACCATCACTGCCGAACGCAGCTCTCTTGCATTCGTGCTCACGTTACATGTCGTGTAAGGTGCGTGTTCCAGCGCACGCCACCTCAACTCGGATTCGTGCCCACGTTTACATCGGTTCTCGACGTGTCCAGGTGCTTCAGACAGTTATTAATGCGTCCCCATTTCAACTTCCGGTGCATCATATTCGTCGTGCAGCGGGTGTTGGTCCTGCGCCTCTCGGGGCATTGGCGAAACTCCCCCTTACATATGCTGGCACGAGCATATAAGGGATATAATCCTGCGTGCACAGTTTTGACGTCGGGATCAAGGCATGCCGTCAGTCGCTTGCCCGGGAGGCGTGGGAAACGAATGCTATGCGGGTCTCATACTTGGAAGTGTTTGTGGTGGTCTGAATCATAGAGGCTTTGTGCCTGGGTTTTGTCTGTCGGTTCCTTTTCTTTAATCGTTTCCTTTGCCAATCGCAATAGAAACTCGCTACCCTATTGTACAAACTTAATACAAAGTGAATCAATTCCTCTGATGGCAATCCCGACACATCCATGCGACCAAGGAACCTCAGCGCAGCATGTCCGATGATAAGGCGCGGTGGTGTAAGCGGCCGTTAGCGGTGGATCACACCAGGGAAAGAAAAGTGGTACTTCGCATTGTGTGCGGCGCCCCTGACAAACACAGGTACCTGCATTCACCCCCCCAAAAAAACGAGGCCATTCAGGTTCAGCGCCCCCGATCCGATTGGCTCCCCCCAAACCACCAAAAAGGTCACCGCACCGCCGCCTCCAGACGTTTTGTGACCGCCGCAACCTTTCTTCCTTTTCTTACTCTCGCTGTCTCTCTCGCGCGTCTCCAGCAAAACGCACCCTTAACAAACCCCCCTCCCGCCTTCTTTCCCCCCCGCATTAGTCCCATTCGTCATGGCTCGCGGCAACCAGCGCGACAAGGCCCGTGAGGCCAACCTCAAGAAGGCCGCTGCCCAGGTATGTCTCCCCACGGCTGACGCCGCGACCTCCCTGTCGTGCGCTAAGGCCCGGAACTAACGGGCTTCTTCTCTTCGCGGATTACAGAAGAAGGGCAACAGCATGAGTGGCACCGAGATGCAGCGCTCCAAGGAGCAGGCCGCCGAGATCATGCGCCAGAAGCAGGCTGCTGGTAAGACTGCCCCTCCATCCCGTCACTCCAAGTCGAGTTGTCCATAGCTGACCTATGTGCTCCTCTCAACAGCTGAGGCTAGAAAGGCCGAGGTCAAGAAATAGTTGGCTGCCTCTCAGCTCGCGAACGACGCTCCTCGGTTCATTCGCCATCGACATTCCTTTGCATGCGACAAGAGTAAGAGATGGACGAACAGACCGGGGACAAGGGACGGCACGGCACGACTATGACTTATACAACGATTTTGCGAATTATATCAGGATAGCAAAGGCGAAGCGGTGCACGGATTTGGGTGCCCCCGTTCGGGTTGCCTTGGGACATTTACACTAGCCGCTTAAATGCAACTTCTCATCATGTCTGTCCTATCGCGTCTTTGTCTTCTGGTTGTCCCGTGGTGCCCTTGGCTGTGGGCATGTCTCGAAGTGTAGATGGTAGTTCCTCTTAATACATCTTCAGGGAGAGAGCAAGTGCGCGCATGCTCTTCTTCAAATACACGTTACCAAGTTCAATCGCAAAAAAGGAATTCATAATATTAATTCGCCTAGAGACTATACGAGCCAGTCATATGCACCTTCATACCCGTGAAGTGTGATTTAAAGCCCTCCAAGCTACTCGCGTAAGATACGTCAAAGAAACCTCTAGAAACCATTGTGTATTTCAACATCGTCTTACATCCTCCAAACACCGTGTGCAAGTGGTCGCACTCGCTTATAGCGCGGCCATCTTGATATCCATACCGCCTGACGGAGATGTTAGCAACGGCGCGAGCAGACGAGATCGTGGAACAGGGAACTCACCAGGTTGACCGCCAAAGGCGCCAATGCCTTGGGCCTCCACAGGGAACGAGTTGGCGGCGCATGAGACGTGGCAGACACAGCTGCCGTCGCTGCCGATGGTGCCCTTGCCGGGGGTGACGGCTTCGGTGCCCTCCGGTGCGCTGGCCACGGTGGTGGACGCAGCAGGAGGAGCCTCGGCCTCGCCAGGCGTTGCGGCAGGGTCGGTGATGGGGGTCTCGGCGCCCTCGCCCTTCTGCTTAATGGCGAGCGCCTGGAACATGGCCTGTGTCTTATCTTCGGTAGGGTTGATGGAGAAGACCATACCCTTGCCGCAGTGGTTACCCTGCTTGCAGTAGAACCCTGTGTCTTGTCAGCGTCGTTGTCTTTCATCGTGGTGCTAGGGGCCGTGGTTTGACTTACAGAGAGGGGTGTCGACCATGACTTGCATGGCAACCTGGGGAGCGGGAGACACGGTGTTGTTGGGGTTCGGCATGAAGCCGGAGTCCATGCCGCCCTCGAGGAGGTCGCAGGGAGTGTCGAAGGCAGACTGGGAGACGGTGTGATTCTGCGATAGGAACTCGAAGATGACGGTGTCGCCGATGGGGACCTTTTCGAGCTGGTCCGGCTGGAACACCAGGCCGCCCGGTCCGCCGACGGTGACGGTATGAGACTGGGCCGCGACCGGCGTCTCGGTGGCGACAGCACCTTCGCCAGCTCCGGCGGTGATGGTCTGGGTGACGGTGACCTTTTCGTTGACGGTGGTGGTCTCGGCGCCGTTGCCAGCGTTGACCCAGATGATGACGACCTGGGTCTTGTCGCCGCCCTTGTACTTCTTGCGCCCGCCCGAGTTGCCCAGGTCGATCTCGATCGCTTTACCAACTTCCTTTCCCTTGCCGTCGCCCTTGCCCTCCTTCCACTTATCGTCGCCCTTGCCCTCTTCAACCCACTTCTCGACGCCCTTGTTCTCCTCAGGGTGGTCTCGTCGAAAAGGCAAGAAAGAGGCGTTGGGGTCGCGGACCGAGAGGGCCAGGGACAGAGGCGTCATGGCCAGAGCCAAAGTAGTTGCGAACATCATCTTGTCGGTAGATGGTTGAAGTAATAGGTATTATGTGGGTTTTGGGGTAAGGTCCAAAGAATCTTGGAACACGGGTAGTCCTTTCAAAGGATGGATTGCAAGTAAAGAGGGCTTGAATCGACGTAGCGATAGTGGCTCAAGGAGTCGAGGGCCTGCTCGTTGAAGAATGAGACTGAGAGACAAAAGACTGCGTCGAGAAAAAGAGCGAAACGCGTAGATAAGACAGTGAAGAAGAGATGGTCAAAACAAGTTGATACTTCAGCAGTAGAAACGGGGGAACGACCGGCGACTTATATCGAGACCCGACACAACTTGTACTTCGCCCAGCCCGTGGAACCTGTCGGCTTCAGCAGTACCCGTGCGAAACACTCCAGGTACGGCTCCGGGTGCTTGGCCCCTTCGGCTGTGGGAGTGTCCGAGCCAGGAGGCCCGGCCGATGCGACGGAGCCAGGGATGCGGGAGAGGTTTTGGCTGTGACAGATTCGTCTCGGGTCGTGTTTGGTGTAGTCGCTTTGGACCCTGGCTGAGACCCAAAGCGGCAAAAACACTAGACAATCCAGACAAGTGAGAACCGCTAGTATAGAACGTCCACACTGGCCGTAAAGACGGCCGTTTTGTTACCAGGCCATTGAAATAAGCATTGAAGTTTCCTTTCGCTTCTCCATCTCTATTACTGTCGCCATGCACGCACTCAAAGCCACATGTTGCTTTTTTTCAGTAACCCCGGATTACTTGGTCGCTCCGGTAGGTCGACAAACATCGCCTGGCCGTTTCTGGAACCGGCAGCGTAGCATCGCCCAGTTGCCAACCCGTCTCAGCCATTACAACCCTTGAGCTAATCCAGAAGGCTGGGTGCAGAGACGAAAAAAAAATTCCTTGGCATCTGATCTACGGTGGCTCAAACCGCCCGGTAACATCGCGACCCGGGTGAAACTCTTTCTCCCAAAGCTTTGCCATGCCGTCGCAGGTGTTGGTTTAGTCTGCGTGCCCAAGTAACGACGAATGATACTTTAGCTAGACTTGCCCGAGGCGCCATGTAGAAGGCTTCAACAACGAACCCATCGGTTTAACTTAATTCCAGAATGCGCTGCTTGGCATAACAAATAGTTCGCGGTCCAAGGCGCGATGGACATCAAATCTTGATGGGAGTCTTAGCTGGTGAGACTTATTAACCTCGATTCCCCACACGGCAAACAGAGCCTGTTGTCCGGCGCATTCATCTCCATCCGTCTCCGTCCCTTAGACAATGGCGATATCGCATCGTGTCAAATAATAAATGGTGCCCTACTAGACGCCCATAAACCTCAATTAAGACTTGGCTTCCCATCATATGTCTAGCCGAGCGCGGTAGCTGGGCAAAAACCGCCCCCCATCCCAACGCCAACGCAACGCCAAAAACAACCCAGCCAGACCCCCCAGGGCCACACCTCCGTCTCAGTCTCTCCGCCTCTTCCACGTCGGCCCGCGACCTGTACCTTACAACTCCCTCTGCTGCTTCCA
>JAZAVK010000212.1:0-49283 GCA_037954305.1 Neonectria magnoliae
CAGGCGTCTTCATCGGTCAGCCCGAAGCTGCACCAGATCGCGCGTATGTACTCTGGCAGTCTTGTGTTTAGTACCCTCTAGCAGGAAAGCATCTCATGAGAATGATTGTCAAGTCGGTGGCAGGAAAAGAATGTTGGCAAGGCATCGAAATGGCCTACCGCCGGCTTGAAGATCGGTGTATGAGGGACAAAGGGTGGACGCCGATTCGTATCGCGATCGGAAAAGAAGGATCTTAAAATCTCTTGTAAACAAAGGCAAAGGACTCAAGCTTCGAGCTCGAAGAGCTCTCTCTCTCTCGTATCTCTGCAAAGAAGGAAAAATAATCTCTCCGCAAAAATAAAACAAAGAATCTCTGGTCTCTCTCTGTGCGCGTCTCTCCTCTCTTGTCTCTTGCTTGCTTGATGATTCCCCAGTCTCTCTCATCCTCTTCTAACCGTCCACTTTATCCCCATTAAATCCCTGCTAGCAACCTGCTAGCCCACCTGTCCTGGGGTCCGGCCACACTATACAGAATCAGCCACCTAATAATCGCAACCAGCACTTCACGCCTGAGGATACCCGACTCAGAGCGCTTTGTGTTATTACGTTCGACCCTACGGCATTATACTCTTTATTATCGAGAATTTTGAAGAGGAACCCCTACATGAAGCCCCCTCCAGGAATTTTATGAATGTCAACCTATGCCCCTCCAGTACTGCTTCCCGTCAAGCGAGCCCAGGAGGGCATCGCATGGAGGAACCCACAGCATCAGGTCCGTTTTGGTATGTTCTATCTTAGGGGACGGCTAGAAACAGCCACAGGCTAAGAACTAGCCCACGACCCTGCTACTAAAGAATTTTAATTAAATTATAGTTAAAATGTTACTTACTTATTCCTTAGTATAATATATTAAAATTAAGCTTTTATAAGCTATTTTTAGTATATTATAATATTATTAATAAGGTTATTTTTAAGTTTTAATAATAGTATACTTATTTCTTAACTAACCTTAACTAAATATATTCTATATAAATCTACTTATAGTTTACTAATTATACTTATAGCTTATAGCTATACTTATAGTCTACTAGCTATTACTCTTTATATCTATACTTCTCTTTATATTATAGAGCTAGATTCTATAATAAGAATTATGCAAAGTAACTAAGTTATGCAAGCTAAGCCCGTAAGCTAACGCCAGCGCTGCTCAGTCACGGCTCAGTCGCTGCTCAGGCTAAAAGCGGCACTGCTCGGGGACACATCCAGTTCCAAAGTGGCTTGGCAAAATTCATCGTCGTGGTGTTGAGTGGGAAACAGAAAAATTTGGGTGGGCCGTTATCGATAAGGGACAGCTGCGGGGCACGGCGCGGGGCCATCGCCATGGGCTTCAACCTCCGAGAGCCCCCGGCCTTGACACATAATTTGTCATCGAACGAGCACATAAATCCCGGAAATTCAGCCGCATTGGACTCTTGGACTCCGGCTCACTGTTTGGTTAACTGCAGGCTTCTTTGAATCTGCACAACGTCTTTCTTGTTCATCGTGTCGCCCTTCACCTCTTGTTCAGCGTCGTGAGTTTTTGTTAACCTCACTCCTAACGACCGAGGCTAGCGACTGACGACGCCGTATAGTCTCACAGTCCGAACGACATCATGTTCACCGGAATCGTCGAGGATGTTGGAGGTCAGTCCATACTCGCCCCTGGATGACAAAAATGCACACGTCATCTCACGTCCTGCAGTCATCTCCAATCTCAACACCAATGACTCTACGGGCGGGACCTCCATGATCATCTCCCTCCCCGCCGGGTCCTCTCTGCTCTCCGATTGCCATGACGGCGACTCTATAGCCATCAATGGCGTCTGTCTCACTGTCACTTCCTTCACCCCTGAGACCTTCACCATCGGCGTCGCCCCGGAGACGCTGCGCATCACCAACCTTGGCTCCCTCGTCGAGGGCAGCCGAGTGAACCTCGAGCGAGCCGTCCGCGCCGACACGCGCATGGGTGGCCACTTCGTCCAGGGCCACGTCGACACCACCGCCGAAATTCTCTCCATCGAGCAGGATGGCAATGCCCTAACCTTCCGCTTTCAGCCCAAGCGGCGCGACATGTTGCGCTACGTCGTGTACAAGGGCTTCATCGCCATTGACGGAACCAGCTTGACAGTCACTAATGTGAACGATGTTGAGGGTTGGTGGGAGGTGATGCTAATTTCCTACACCCAGGAGAGAGTTGTCGTGGCGCAGAAGAAGCCGGGCGAGTCGGTCAACGTTGAGGTGGATATGATGGCCAAATACGCCGAGAAGTCTTTGGCTGGTATCTTGGGCGCAGACTCTGGCACTGCGTCAATCCCACTTTTGGAGAAGATGGTCCAGAGGATTGTGGCACAGGGCTTCGGCGCAAAGCCTTGAAATGTGTTTGGCCATATATTTGTTCATTTCGGTCTTGAATATCATTTCTCATCGCCGTCCCAGTCTCTTAGACATTCCCCCAAACCTCGGCGATTTTCTGGCTCAGCGCTTTGCTAATCTTCTTGCGACCAACCAGTTGAGTGGTCTGCGCAAAAACCATGTCCCTCTTGCGCTTGGCCCCCTGATCTCCTGACCCACACGCCTCGAAAGCCTTGACAAAGTCATATGGCGTCTTCCACCTTTTCTGAATTTCAAGCGCTCGCTCTCCCGTGACGCCCTTGGTCGTCATGAGCATCTTGAGAAAGACATCTCGGAGAGTCATGGTCCCTGATTTTGACGCCAGCGACGAGAATGCTGGATAGGTGATGTAGAATCCTGTCGACGGCTGCTTTTCCCCCAGATGGGCTAGCAACGGCAGGTAGTTTTGAGCCGTGAGAACGTTTGTGGGAATGACGTTGAGAGTTTTGCTCTCGTATGTTCGTTTCAGCATCGTCGTCATTCGAGCCAGATATCTAACTGTCTCGTCCATCTTCGTCGTTTTCTTGACAAAACACCCATTCACAACCTGGGTAGATGCAATGGCGGATTGCACGGCCTCTTCATATCTCTGGATCGACGCCGGATCCATGGCGATCTCCTCGATAATGTAGATAACCTTTTTGGCCCCCGAACGTTTCAGTCGAAACTTTTGTTCGTGAAATCGGCCGTCTTTTATGCTGCCGATCAGGTCGTCCAGACGCTTCCGTTCCACGATCCAATCCAGGACGATCTCGTCCCCTTCGGCACCATGTCTTGAGAGCAATGTTGGGTCGTGGCATTTAGCGATCCATTGCGCGTCGCCGAGGTCCATACTCCTCATGATGGGCTTGGCACCCTGCTTGGCGAGCTCCTCTTGCATGTAATCGCGATCGGTCTTGGCCCGGACTTCTCGGACGTCAAGGAGCAGATGGACCGAAAAGGATCCTGGAAGGAGTCGGATTGGGTTGAATGTCGGCAAGCCACTATCGCCGTCGAGCACTGGGCCATCCGATACAACGTCCTGATAGCTCGAGGGGACCTGAGCAGGTTCTGTTGTCGTGATAGATGGCGACCTTACCCTAGCACTAGGGCCGGAGCCGGGTCCAGTGGCGGCTAGAGTAGATATTGTCGACTGTTGCTCTCCGCCAGTATTGTTTTCGGCTTGCCATTGACTCGTTTCTTTAATTCGCTTCGCGACCTCCCAGCCTTCGTCAGTCAGAGCATACCTCTTCGACGGGCGTCCTCTCTCATATACGAGCTCTTTCTGCATCAACGTCTTCATTGAATTCCAAGCCGTGTAGAATTTTGTCGGGTCGTTGGGAGTTGTAAAGGATGAGTCGCAGTGAGGCTGTGCAACTTCTATGAGCTCAACCTTCGTCATGCCAACAGAAGCATCCTCATCCTGGGTAGAGAGCCCGATCACCAGCCCGTATGCGCCGGACCGAAAGGCGGGGACATAGGCTTTGGGTTTCCGGGTCTTCTTCGCTGGTCGCGAAGCACCGTCCTCGCCGTCGTCACCGTTGCTCTGGCCGTTTTTGGAGGCCTTGCGCGACCGGGGGTGCTGGGGCATTGGGAGGCCATTCTCTTGGCAGTGCTTCTTCAACTGATCTTCGAGGCGTTCGCAAAGTTTGGGACCAAACCCCTTGAGCTGCTGCAACTGAGCAGGGTGCTCAAAGGTTATGGGGCACGCCTTGAGAGAGTCGAAGGCATGTTTGTAGGTGGTGATGCCTTTGGAGTTTCTCTCCCGGGCTACATCCAGCCATTCCTTGACCCAGGCAAGCAGCTGGGGGTTTGCAGACTCGGAATCATCCATGATGCATCAAAAGAGCGAGGGACAGCAAAACCGAGGAAGCCATTCCAAAATTCCGTAGAGTGCACACCAAGAAACTTTTGACGTGCGGTACCGCGACCCAATTCGAGGTTCCGCGACGTTGGCCAAGGTTCTTACTACGAGTCTCCTAAGAGGCAACGGGAGTCATGACGTCTGCCTCGCGTTGGTGGTTTTGGCGATTGGCATTGACGCGAAAGCACGTGAGTAGAAAAGATACGTACCTTTTCCCAAACGTCCCTCCCTCCCGTCTAAATGGATCCATGGGAATCCCGCTAGAACGAACGGCACCCGCCGCGCTGTCTCACCCGCTAACGCCCAGATTGACGGACGCCGTACGAACAGAGGCGGCTGACGTGAGGCCTGGGCCCCCAATTACGGCGGATGAGGCGCTGTGCTGCAAGTTAGCTCTTCAGCCCAATCAGTGCGGCTGAAGCTCCCACCTGTAAACATGGATACTCCTCCCTGTTTCCACGAACGGCAGAAGAAGCCCAGCCGGTGCGCTGGAAGACGTCACCTCGTAATTATTCGTACCGGTTCGTATAGCGTCGAGGCCGGCTGCTGGGATTTGTTAGTGTCACGAACGGTGAGAAGAGCCAGCCAGCAATGCCAGTGGAGGCGATTGAGGCTATCATAAGGCAGCACGGTGCACCGTGCACAACCATGGAGCATACTTATGCAGATCGCTCATAACAGTTCACTTAAGTCCAGACAAAGTATGGCACTGACAAGTACTATCCTGAACAGCGAGCTAAGGTGCTGAGGTGCCCGCTGAGGTGTGACAGAGCTAGACCTCAGGTTTGGTTGCTGGGGCCCGTGGGTGCCCACAGGAGCTTCCACCCACTAATTATAGCAGTAGGTACTGAGTACAGAGCCTTAGTTACTTCGTCAGTACTAAGTTGTAGGCGCTTCAGAAGGTACTGCACTGGTAGCTGCCCCTCTTTAGGTTGTTACAGCGGGCATCCCACCTCCTACCTCCCACCTCCCACCTCCCCCGCCCTAGGCCGCCCTTCTCGTCACCCGTCACGACGGAGGCCTCGTTGTTTTATAAGGATCTCGAGATCCATCATCCTCCTTCCGCCCACTTCTCTTCTCCTCTTCCCTTCCCTTCTCCACATTGCCTCCCTCTCACCTCCCACCTCAAGTACCTCTAGTTTTCCTCTTTGGTAAAGTCGCCGCCATGGACAGCCAAATCCTCGCCGCTTCGGCCAAGCACCCCATTGTGCCCAACCACGTCTACAAGTATGGCACTGCGGGGTTCCGCATGAAGGCCGACCTGCTCGACGGCGTCGCCTTTCGAGTCGGCCTGCTCTCGGGTCTGCGCAGTCGCAAGCTCAATGGCCAGGCCATCGGCGTCATGGTCACGGCCAGCCATAACCCGGCTGTCGACAATGGCGTCAAGATCGTCGACCCCATGGGTGAGATGCTCGAGCAGGACTGGGAGGCATATGCCACCAAGCTCGTCAACTGCCCCTCGGACCAGGATCTGCTCGACACCTACAAGGCCCTCGCTGCCCAGCTGAAGATCGATCTAAGCACCTCCGGCCGCGTTGTCTACGGCCGCGACACCCGTCCTTCCGGCCACTCCCTTGTCGCTGCCCTTGCCGATTCCTTCGAGGCCACCGGCACCGACTACACCGACTTCAAGATCCTCACCACTCCTCAACTCCACTACCTGACCCGCTGCGTCAACACCGAGGGCACCCCCAAGGCCTACGGCAAGGTCAGCGAGGCTGGCTACTACGAAAAGCTCTCTGAGGCTTTCGTCCGCGCCCTTCGCGGCAAGAAGGTCCAGGGCCAGCTCATCGTCGACTGCGCCAACGGTGTTGGTGGACCCAAGCTCTCCGAGTTCCTCAAGGTCCTGCCCAAGGACGTCACCGGCCTTGATTGCAAGGTTGTCAACGACGATGTGCTCCGACCCGAGGTCCTCAACCTCGACGTAAGTGAACCAAATACCTGCAGATCCCATCGACACATTATCGCTGACCATCCACTCAGTCTGGAGCCGACTACGTCAAAACCAAGCAGCGAGCTCCTCCCAACCCCAAGCCTGTCCCCGGCGTCCGATGCTGCTCTCTCGATGGCGACGCCGACCGCCTGATATACTACTGGATCGACCCCGACACCGGCTTCTTCATGCTCGACGGCGACCGCATCTCCTCGCTCAACGCCGCCTTCATCGGTGATCTTGTTCGCTCCGCTGGCCTGGCCGACGACCTCCGCATCGGTGTTGTCCAGACCGCCTACGCCAATGGCGCCAGCACCAACTACATTGAGAAGCACCTCCAGCTCCCCGTCATCTTCACCCCCACTGGCGTCAAGCACCTTCACCACGCCGCATGCCAGTTCGACGTTGGCGTCTACTTTGAGGCCAATGGCCACGGCACCGTTATCTTCTCCCAGGAGGCCATCCGTGCTTTCCGCGAGACGGCTCCCCAGTCCCCCGCTCAGAAGGACGCCCTTGACACCCTCGCTGCCGTCAGCGACCTCATCAACCAGACCGTCGGCGATGCTATCTCCGACATGCTCATGGTCGAGGTCATCCTCACCCACAAGGGATGGTCCCTTAAGGACTGGGCTATGACCTACACCGACCTCCCCAACCGTCTCGTCCGTGTCGAGGTGGGCGACAAGGACTTGTTCCAGACCACCGATGCCGAGCGCCGCCTCAGCCACCCCCTCGGTGCCCAAGATGAAATCGACCAGTGCGTCAGGAAGTACACCAACGCTCGCTCCTTTGCCCGTGCCAGCGGCACTGAGAACGCCTGCCGTGTCTACGCCGAGGCCGCTACCCGCTCCGAGGCCGACGAGCTGGCCAACAAGGTCTCCCAGATCGTCAAGCAGTTCGGCTCTTGAAAGCCTCCGCTTGTCGAACGGTAGAGATGGCATGGAAGCGAATCTAGACAACCAAAAAATAGGCGTGTTCGTGAAGTGTGAGAACGGACGGAAGAGACCGCAGTGGAGGAGAGTACTTTAGTGTTCAATGCTTTGTGAGGCATCATGCCTCACTATCTAGCCGGGTTAGAATGAGCGCTACTCTGTGTGTTCAGCCTGGATTTATGATGAATGAAAATCTTTATTACCCTTTTGACGATTCATGTACTGTTTGCGTGCCTCGTTCGTAACCCTAGCACACCCCATGCCATCGCAGTGCCTATGAAACGAGCCTTGCACTAGACACGACCAACACGGAGTACGCATATTGATGAGGGCTCCCAAAGGCGCTCCATTCAGGTGAAGAAAATGATCTATTGACTGGGTAACTCCGGAGTGCTGTTTTTGTGGTATCACTCATAAACGGGTCGTCAACCAGCCACCATCCATCGCGTTTTTATCTACCAAAAGTTTACCCTCCTTTAAGTGGCAAAGACGCCAGCCGCCTTTTACAGATCTCCCGATTCAGATAATTCTCATCGGACGCCTCTCCTTTGCGACGTCATCGCTCGCCGTGCTTCCGTCACGGCATCTTCATGGGTTCCCGTCGTTCCATCATTAGCAGCGCCTGTTAGCACTTAGCACATCTTATAGTCGCTACCGCCCTTGGCGGACCGGTTGAGGTCCTGGGTCTCGAGCTCGTAGGTGATCTGGATGTCGAGGTCGCGCCTGTTCTTATTGTTGGGCTTGACGTCGAGGTTGAGCGTCACCTCCTCGCCCTCCTGGACAGTCAGGACGTCCTCCAGGTAGAAGACGGTCTGCTTCCAGTGGGTGTACTTGGTGTGGGGGCCGGTTGAGAAGCGAATGGGCTTGTGGCAGGCGGTGAAGTCGATGTCGAACCACGAGACGAGGGCATGGATAAAGTCGTCGCGCTTAACGCTCAACTTGAAGGGGGTGGTGAAGGCCAGGTCGGCTGTGGTGCAGGTGTAGAGATCGAGGGTGAGGACGGGGGTAGGGTCGGTGACAACGGCCTTGATATCGACGGTATCGACGAGGGGCTCAGACAGAGCCGTGTGCTTCAAGGGGCTGTAGTTGAAGCCGTAGACATCATCCCAGACTAGCAGAAGCCGCTGTCAGTAAGGGGAAGGGGTGGTAGCACGGGGAATCTGGGCAGAAAACTCACAGCCAATCTTCTCATCCTTGTACTCGCCATCCTCAATGCCGGCAAAGAAGATGGTGGCCTTGTCGGGGAAGATGAGACCGTCCTTCTCGAGGTAGGTGTCTCGGGCGTACAGGACGGTGTCGAGCATGGACTCGTAGAGGAGGAAGTAACCCATCCACTCGGAGATGATGATGTCGACCTTGGGGAAGGGGAGAACAACCTCCTCCATCTTGCCCTGGAGCAGGGTGATCTTATCAGACAAGCCGTTGACCTCGACGATCTCACGGGCCTTGAAGATGATAGTGGACATGTCGACGCCAATGACGTGCTTGGCACCAGCCTTGGCGGCGAACCTGCAACAAGGACGCATATTAGATCGGGGCCCATTTGTGGTGTTTTGTGGTGGGAGATGAATATGAGCAAGGCGATTGCGCCGCATCAAAGCAGGGAGCGGGAAGCGGGGTGCGCGAGCCAAGGCGGACCACAGACAGCGGATGCGAAGAAGACGCAGACGTACATGGAGAGAATGGCAGTACCGCAGCCGACATCGAGGACAACCTTGTCCTTGAAGATGTGCTTGTTCTGGACAATGGCGTTCATGTACGATCGTGTGCGCACCTCGTCTTTCTGCAGTCACAAGCAAATCGGTCAGCGAGGCTCTCGTTTTGCGTTGCGCTCGCGGGGGGGAGGGGTGATCCCATACCAACATCTCCTCGTGGATGCCTTTCGCGATGCGAAACATGTTAGCCAAAGCCGTCTTAGGTCGTAATCGCCGACAAAAGGCGACGGAACGGGGGGAGCATCAGTCAGTCGTACCATGGTGGTCGTAGCTACATGCGAATGCTGTTAGCTTCAGACAAAACACTGGAGGCAAGGCGAAGCGCAAGACAAACTGACCTCTTGAAGTAGTGCTGCTCGCTGTGATCCATGCCCTTCATCTTCTCCTCGGCCATCTCGACCTCCATCTTGTCGCCGCTCATCCTGGGATTTTCTGAATATCGGATCTGGTTTAAGAACCAGGAGAATAAGAAGAAAATGGAAGAGATGGAAGAAAAAAAAAAAGCGTTGCTTGTTTGAAGGATGGGAAAGAGTCGGGGGACCGCGAGGATTGGAGGGGCAGCAGACAAATGGAGACAAAACCTGGGAAAACAACGGTGATTTTGCTAGCGGGCAGAAAATAAATTTATCGCCGTCACCGCCCAAATTTCAGCGGGCGGTGCGCGCCAGCGCGGGCGGGCACACGCTTGAAGGAAGAGGGGTCCTTCTTGCCTTACCTTACGATGCCGCTGCCCTGGCGGTTGTAACCAGAGGGTCCTGCCAATTTTTTTTTTGGCCGGCCTCTGGGGGGCCCGTGATTGGTTTCGTGGGGTGGAAAATAGCGGCGCCGGGGCCCAGTCCCGATCGAGACGCCCGGCTCTTGACTGCCAAGCTGCGGTCGTGGTGGATCCGGGGACCGTCGCGGAAGAAGACTCTTCACGTAGCGCAGGACGCGACTCGACTGGCCTTTGGGTTGTCACCGCCGACTCGAGTTCAGCCCAAGAGTCTGGATAGATGTACGGTATTCTTTCATCACGTACCACGGACCACAACCGGAAGAAAGCCGGATTAAGACTCCAGGAACGCAGCCAGTCAAAGCATCTCGAAATTCAGTACCCAGATACCAGAGCATCTAAGTATCAGTAGAATATCTATGTATGACCACCATCCACCAATAGTATTTGCCTCATCCTCTCGAGTCACCAGCTCCGTCTTTCTCGCCGGGAAGCCAAAGCAGGCCCAATAGCCTCGAGTGTGTCTTCTTCATCGCAACCGGGAATCTTCAGTCGACATTCCACCCTTTGTGAAAGCACATGTTGCAGCCTCTTCTTTTTCAACTACCCCAAACGCCATGACGCCTGTACATGCATTCTGAATATCAAATCGTCCCACGGGGTCCTCGCAAGGAATCCCTCGATCACACCAGCAGGACGCTGTTGATGCAGCCCTCGTTCTCCGGGTTGTTGGTCACCTGCGCGTATCGGCCCCAAACAACCTTTCCACCAGCCGTCACCAGACCCAACTCGCTGACGTTGACCTCGATGACCGTACCCTTGGTCAGGACACCCAGCTGCGTGTAAAGGGGGTTCTGGGGGTTCTTCTTGACGCTGATGATGGGCAGCTGCACCGTGACGCCCAGCTCCGGGTGGGTGACATTGGCCTTCTTGTAACGCAGACCCATGGGTCGGATGAATCGCTCGTGCTTAGGGTTGCGCCGAGTGAAGTCGGGCCCGACGAACGTCGGCTTGGTGACCATTCGCTTCCACGCCTTCTGGTGCGTCTTCTTGCCGGTCTTGACCACCTTGAACATCTCCTCCTCGCTGATGCCTCGGACCTTGGGCAGCGGCACTGCGAACTTGGCCGCCTTCTCAGCTCGTTTGTTCTTGATGGCACTGCTGAGGGCCTTGGCGGTGGCGGGGTTCGAGCGGTCCAGCAAGTACGAGGGCATGGGCGTCGTGGGCTCCTTCTCGTCGGCCGTCTTCACGTTGCGCTCCTCATGCGCTTTGATGGCCTTCTTCATCTGGATCTTCTCATTGTGACGCTTCTTCTGGTAGAGCTTGGCGCGGAGGCCACGCAGGTTCTGGGCATCCTGCGACGCCTTGTGACCCTCACGGGCGGTGCGCTTGCGAGCTCGCTCTTCGTGATCGAGTCGGCGGCCGTGCAGCTTGCGCCACCTCTCCATATACTCGTTCTGAGGCTGCAGGGCATTAGCGTTTCAAATTTCACCACGGAAGCTGTCGTGCGTACCATTTTTGCGATGTTGGCCCGGGGTAGGGACTTGGGGATTGATCTGGCGGGGATGTGATGCTTGAAAATTCCATGTCGATAAAAAAAGCGGCGGTTTATCGGTGGCGGCGCAGGCGGTCGGCCCAGCGTTCTCCCCGGAGCCGGCGCCACGCTTATCCGGCCAGAAGCATCTCGGGCTCATGAACTTTTTCGACGAACGACATCAACCTCAACGGCAGCCGTCAATTACCTTCGTGATCAGCAAATAGTGCCCGGCACTGCGGTCCAGAATGAGCAGGGCACTTTTCCGCTCCGCGCTGGAGCTCCGACCTCCCGGTACGCGCCTCTCTCGGAGCTTCCTGCTGCCAATTCGCGCCCGCGCATTCAACACCACGACGCCCATCGTCGAGCCCATCCCGCAGCGCCACATCAAGAACGCCGCCAACCCGTCGGACAGCCAGCCGCGGCCCCTGGCATTCAAGAAGAGCCACCCTGACCCGCCTCCGCAGCCCATCCCCGACTCCGTCAAGAACCTCCTGCCCTTCCTCGCCGCGCAGCCGGGCCACTACATCACCGTCCATGTTCACGGCTTCCCCTACCTGGTCCGCGAGGGCGACCAGGTCCGCCTGCCGTTCCGCATCCCCGGCGTGCAGCCCGGCGATGTCCTGCGACTGAACCGCGCGAGCATCCTCGGCAGCCGAGACTACACCATGAAGGGCGCCCCGCACATTGACGAGCGTGTGTTTGAGTGCCGAGCCACCATCCTGGGCACCGAGTCGGAGCCTCTGCGCATCAAGATCAAGAAGAAGCGGAGGCAACGGAAGTCGAGGCAGGCGAAGAGCAAGCACCGTTATACCATCATGAGGATATCTGAGTTAAACATCAACAACGTGGAGGACATCGAGGCGCCGTCTGAGTCAGGGTAGACACACCAAAAAAAATGATTCGATGGGAAGAATATCTAAGACGAGACGTTGATAGACATGTACAAAATAGTCAATTGAGACACTGTACCACCTACCAGCTTGCAGCTGGCTGTACAATAATAAGCACTTCTTACAGGCCAATGGGTCGAGTTTGATGATTGACGACGCTGACCAATATTTGGGCCGCTGAAAGATGTTTGATTCGAACACTCGCTAAGATGCGACGCCGTGACCTAGACTCCATCTATCCAGGTCCAACCAAGCCAATTCCAAGCCTAGGTAAATCCCAAGCTCTGAATAAATAATAGTAAAAAACAATGGGGTAATCGTAAGTAGTTTCGCAATGACAGACAAGAAGCACTCCCCAACACCAAAGCTATAAATGCCCAATCCTAATGAACTTTCAAAACAAAAAACCGTCATCAAGTCCTTTTCATCCCAAGACAAATCTTTGCCCGTGTAATGCTAGGTCGTTTGTTGCATTCGCCGTTCACATCCTGCCGGCCATGGCTTTCTTAACGCTGGCCCAATAAGCCTGCGGCCAGACGCTCACACTCTCCGCCTCGGTAGGCATCCGTTCACGACACCTCGTGACGACGCTCTGAATGATTCTCCCCATCAACTCCTCGTCAATTGGAAGAGCCTTGTCGGTCAATTCCGCGGGATAGAGGAAAGGATCCGTCTCGTGGAGGAGCTCGTCGCACGTGGGACGCATGTGCTGGTCGCGGTTGAGACACCGCTTCATCGTGCGGACAGCCGATGGCGGGACCGGCGCACCGCCCATCCCACGGGAGGGAAACTCGATGTCATGATTCCAGTTGATGATGGCCTGGCATCTCGACATCGGGTTGGCAATGTGGCCGAACGGGGGCAGGCCATACACCATCTGGTAGAGAATACAGCCGAGCGACCAGATATCGCTGGGTTTGCCGAGCTTCATAAGCTTCGGGTGGCCGGGTGCCCGTCCGCCTCGAGGATTGTTGGAGTCCATCAACGACTCCGGCGACATGTAGTTGGGTGTTCCGACCTGGTTTTCGCGGTGGACATTGACAGTCTCGTCGGTTTGGATGGCGTTGGCAATGCCAAAATCGATAAGTTTCA
This sequence comes from Neonectria magnoliae, assembly GCA_037954305.1. Classification (NCBI taxonomy): domain Eukaryota; kingdom Fungi; phylum Ascomycota; class Sordariomycetes; order Hypocreales; family Nectriaceae; genus Neonectria; species Neonectria magnoliae. The sequence continues at coordinate 13,064 of JAZAVK010000212.1, forward strand.
GCTGACCCTTGACCAGGACGAAGTTGGCCGGCTTCAGGTCAGAGTGGACAATGTCATATTGGTGCACCGCTTGCAAACACTCGAGCATCTCCTTCCAGTACAGCCGAACGAAGACCGGGTCGAATCTGGCGAATTCTGGGTTTGCTCGTTTCCTCAAGAGCGAGTTCAAATCCAGCTCACCCATCTCCATAAGCTACAAACAGTTAGTAAATGACCAGAAGAGTAATACCGAGAGGAACTTACCAAAGTAAGCACCTTCTTCTCCGAGTTGAGCTCATTGTCGAACAGTTTGATGACACGGTCGACATTGCTGAGCTTCTTCAACAGTTCGATTTCACCCTGGTACCCTCGGAGAGTGCACTCGTCCACGTTGTCGAGGGCCACCCGCTTCAGCGCAAACATGGCACCGTTCTCCGCAGTTACTCGGTAGACTTTTCCGCTACCACCCCGGCCAAGACAGTCCAGGCGGGTGTACGCAGTGCCGTTCACCCTCAGGATGTTACGTCTCTGCTTGGCCTGAGTGGTTGTGGCGGCGCCGGCAGTAGCGGTCGCTGTTTCCAGGACGGACATCTTTGGCGGCGGTGGAGGAGCTTGTCGGCGCGGCGTGTTCCGGGCCATCGAGGCCAGAGGTTTCCTCTCCGGTGAGACGGTCTTCAAAGCTCCAATATCTGCACTCATTGGACGCATGGGCACCTTTTCGAGAACGTGGTCGACCGAAGACTTGGTCCGTTTGTAACTAGCCGGGACATCGTTCTCCTGGTCGCGTCGAGATGGCATCTCAGGACGAGATGCAGGCAGCCTGTAATGAATCTCCTCGGGTTCCTGTCGCTCCAGCTCTGGTTCCGGCGCTTCCCTCGGAGCGAGTACTATTTCTGGAGTAGGTTCTCGGGGAGAAGGTGGACGGGCGTAAGGCTCACGAGGAGAAGCCTCACGAGCGGAGGTTTCGCGAGCAGATGGTTCCCGGGATTGGTCACGGGGAGAAGGTCTTGCTGATCCCATGCGAAGGTTGAGATTTGACGCGTGCCTTCGATGAACGGCCCTGGCAGCGGCATTTCCACTGACCGGGCTTCCCGAGTTGAAGTTCCGGATTCCGTCGCCGAAGTAAGCTCCGGGTTCCTCGGCAGGCTGGCTTCCAGAGTCCTGGCTGGTTGCCATGGGTTCGCCGTCAGCATTTTCTTCGTCCTCCTCTTCACTTTGTCTCCGCCGGCCTCGACGAGCAGGTCCGCTGAGGAAGCTCCCAGCCACCTTTCCGACGCGCTTGACCCGCATTGAGCTCTGCAGGTTGGCGTTGTCCTCTGGTCGGGTTCTGGTACTCGTTGAGGGATATCGTGAGACGCTGCCGTGGCTGAAGGGGGGAGGGTTACGGGCAACAGTGGAGGGCTCTTCGGGCTGATCGTTTTCTATATCAACAGCAGACTTATCAATCACTGATCGGTCCGCATTCGACCGGCCTGATGAAGGTGCAGCAGAGCCCAGGCGGCTTCGGTTGGCAGAAGACCCAGCAACAATCCGGACAACGCGGCCACCTTGAGAAGGGGTGTTGACATCGGGCTGGGGCTGGGGCTCCGGCTTCTCCTCCGAAGACTTATCCCGGCTGCCAGGGCGGCTCTGAGGTCGCGACCGCTGGGTTGACCGAGACATCGACGTTGATCGCCGCTTGGCAGGCTTGATCTGGTTGAGGCTCTGAGGCGTGTTGCTGAGTCGGACCACCCTCCTCCTGACAGGGCTGGGCTCTCGGCTCGCAGCAGGACTGGTTGCTTTTGAGGACTTTCCATCGGGGACTTGTACGCTCCCGGATCTACGATGCCTTCGAGTTTCTGTTGCTGAAGAGGTTGACGCGTTCAAGGCGCTCGTGCGTCGTCGGGTTCGAGGGGGCGATGGGGGCCGTTCGCCTTGCTCAGGGGCACCGCCATTGAGCAGCGCCTTGGTGAGGGCACTGAGCTTCATCGGTACCGGGATCTCATCCTCAGAGCTGTCCTCGTGGAATTGTTGTTGGTGTTGTTGTTGCTGGTGGCCATTGGGCATGGCAGCACCAGCAGGGTTGTGGTAGCTGTCGTTGTGGTTGACTGTTGATCTCGAGGGAAGTCGTCGAAGAGCTTGACGCTGGGAGGTCCTCCGGACGAGGCCGTTCCCCATGGGCGTGGGCGAAGCAGTCGCCATGTTGTTGTTTTGCGGCAGTCGAGCGCGTTGGAGCGAAGGGGCCGATCGAGCTGAGGGAATTGGTGATGATTCGGGAAAAGGGTAAAAGATGCACTACGACTCGGTCGATCCCATGGCTTGAGCCGGAGCAAGATTACCAGAAATTTAGTTCATGCGGCGCGTCGGGGTGCATCGTCAAGGAAGATGGCTGGATGAGAGAGTGTTGTATTTTGGATTCTCGAGGCGTGGCCAATCAGAAGTGAAGCGGTTGTCCAGGCAACGGGATCCCGGGACACGCGATTCGGGCGGGCCGAGATGTCGTCCGGAGTCACCCACCAGATCTGGCAAGCAAAGGAATTTTTCAAGTCTCGAGAGCTGGTCTGGGAGGTTCTGAGCGAAATATGCATTAGGGAGGGCCGGGCTGACAGAGCCACATGGAATGGCGAAGCAAAATTTGCATCACCGTGGGACTTTCCATGTGTGCGTTGGCGCTTAACATGCCAATGAGACAAAGAACACCAGCGGCACAGAGAGCCCAACTCTAGGGTCGATAGATACCTTATCAAACTAAGGCAGCTGAGAATGACTGAGCTGGTCAGCGGCGTGGATTCAGCAGCACGCGTGTATATCTCGAGTTTTTAAACAGCAAGTTCCAATATAGTTTGCATTGCATGAATGATGCCTGGGACAGCTGTTGGGAGTCACTCGCTTGCCCCATGGACGCCTGCGTGTCATTATGATGACCACCGCATCCAGGCTTAACAGCCACCCAATAACTATACTAGACTAAGATCCATGCTTCTGTCACTTACACACACCGACCTTCCGAGGCACTCGTTAGGCTAGGGTAGGTCCCGTCAGGTTGTCACCTAAGCTGTTCCTCGCCCATTGTTTAGGTTAGCTCTTCCCCACAAAACGCCCGCCAATCTTCGAAGGGTTGCCTCGGCCGTGTCCCGGACCCCGAACCCCCCTGGAACTAACCTGGAAACCCACTGAAGAAGTTGCCGATGGTGGCGGTCCGGCCAATCAGCCGTGGCCCGCGCCGTGTGGCTTTTTCCCCTGTAGCGGCCAGTGACGGCGACTGACGGCGACTGACGGCGGCGGCCACATCTCCAACTGCGAAAGCTGGATCCAAACTTGTTTTCTCCCACTTCATCGCTCATCGTCTCGACGTCGCGTCCCCCTTGTCGCCCTTCACAATCTCCAGACTGTGGTCGATGCTGCTGCGATGGCATCTCAGAGGGGGCGGCCATGGACATGCATCCTTTCCCTGACCGTCCTAGTTCTTGCGCTCGCCGCGACGGCTAATGGTTCGGCCGGCGATCGTCTTCCCGAATTCCGCGAATGCCTTCAGGTGAGGAAAAAGGATCGTCCGGGAACTCCATCAAGACAAGATACACTAACAATTCCTCCCTTACAGGTCTGCAATACCGAAAACTGTGGCCCTGGCAGTAAACACACTCCGATACGTATGTTGCCGGCTCGCCGATTCTTCGATTCCCTACCGAGCTGACCTCTTTCCCCGCAGCCTTCCTACATCGCCTCCTCTTATGGACCTGCTCCAGCGAATGCCAATACGCCTGCGAGCACATCGTCACCGGCCAGCGCATGAAAGCCGGTCTCTCCGTCGTCCAATTCTACGGCAAATGGCCCTTCTACCGCTTTCTGGGGATGCAAGAGCCCTTCAGCGTCCTCTTTTCCCTGGGCAACCTCTGGGCGCATTGGGAGGGCCTGAAGAAGGTCCGCACCAAGATTCCAGCGTCGTATTCCCTGCGCCCATTCTACGTGTGGCTCGCTTGCGTCAACATTGTGTCATGGGTGGCCAGCTCCGTCTTCCACACCCGCGACTTTCGCTTCACCGAGGAGCTCGATTACTTCGCCGCCGGCGCCAACGTGCTCTACGGCATGTACTACACCCCAATTAGGATCTTTCGCCTCGACCGGAACACCCCACGCCGGCGATCCGCCCTGAGAGCCTGGACGTTGCTGTGCATCGTCCTATACCTCTCCCACATTTCCTACCTCAAGTTTGTTCGGTGGAATTACACCTATAACATGGCTGCCAACGTTGTGGTAGGCATAATTCAGCATTCCCTCTGGACGTGGTTCAGTTTCGACAAGTATAGGAGATCCAGGCGTGTGTGGGCAGCTTGGCCCGGCATGGTGGTTGCTTGTATCGTCGTGGCCATGAGCATGGAGTTGCTGGATTTCCCTCCTTGGTTGGGCTGCGTAGATGCCCACAGTCTATGGCATCTCTTCACGATCGGGCCCACCGTTGTGTGGTACAAGTAAGTCGAGCTGAGATTCAAGAGTGCAAGGATCAGGCTAACATGACGCAGTTTCTTGGTTAAGGACTCGCGGGACGATATCGCGGGGAGTCAGAGACTAAAATCTTAGGATCTATAATTTGGGCCAAGTCCACGAGTGATCCACCTCCGCTAAGGCTGAAATCACATAGCCGCAGAGAATCTCGACGGATATATAGCATTAAACACAGTAATAATATGACTTGATGAAGCAGTTGTACAAAGCACTTGAAAATCACTAATGAGACTAACCTAACCCTGGCTTTCGGACTACATATGTACCTACCTCGTTAGCGCAAATGCCAAGAACTCGTCTGTACCTTAGACATGTGATAGAAGAACACAACCAATACACATGGTAAGCCAACTACACGTCTCAGTGGGTAGGTATATACTTGTGTAACTCCCTAGAGTTCTGAGATATCTAATCGTCTCATTCTTTTTCCTTCTTTTCACTCCGCAGTCCAACAACATTTCCGTTTTAGGACGGGAAGGGCCCCGGCGATGCTCTCACCACAAGTTCACAGCCCCGCAGAGCACACTGTCATGCCATTCACTGCTGCGGTTCTATTCTCACATTCAACTTCCCTTCAATTGTCTCGATGGCTACTACGGGTTTTCCCGAGGCTTAGATTGGGACTCTATGGCTAGGAACCTCCGTGGATTAAACCCGGTAACACAAGGAAAATACTAGCAACGACTTCAATTTCCAGCTTCCTAAGCTATCAGGGGTACGCATCCGTCGACCCATTATGTTCATCACAGCCTATCGTGACAAATGAAATACAACCCACCTAGCAACATCAAAGAGCGTCACCAGCCACCAATTACCACCAGGCGCGAATACGCCCACGAGTCGACCAGCCTGCTTGAGATGAACCCGAGGACGAACCCAGCCACGCCGATGACCAGCATGACGGACGTGGTAAGCGACGGGCTCACTTCCCGTTGTAGCCACTGCTGGCGGAAGCGCATCGTGCCCAGGCGCATGAAGAAGAGCTCCTCGACAGTGACCTCTCCAGACATGTTGGGCCTCAGCTCCGTAGACTCGCGAGCGGTCTTCTTCTTCTCAACTCTATTGTCTAGCGTGTTCATCAGCATGTTTTCTCCCCGGGTTTACTTTTTTTCACATCAGCTTGGTAGAGAGGGGACTTACAGTAGAGTGAGCGAAACATCGCCCTGGAGGCGTGCCTTGAGCTCGAGCTCGACGTCCAGGTTCAGCCCCAGCTGCAGGCGGACGGGCTTTGTGTCGGCCAAGCGAGGCAGCACGGCGCCGGTCTTGATGCCGCCCTGGGCAGCAAGCTGCTTGTTGTTGCGGCGGCGACGGCGGCCCCGCGAGTCGACGCTGGAGCCCATATCCGAGGCCGAGTCGTCGAGCTGCCGGCGCAGGTCAGCCAAGACATCATCAGCGGGGCGGGGAGGGCTGCCGCCGGAACTAGGGCCGAGCGGCCGGGGCCCGGACGGGGGAGGAGCCGCGGCAGTACCGACCTTGGGCAAGATGTTCTGAGAGGCCATTGTTTCGAGGTATGAGGGGGGAGGGGACGGTTCGATGCTCAGCGTCGTTACCGACTGGTACAGTGTGTGCGAGTAGCTGTCGTAGTAGCTCGGCGGCGGCGGCGGCGGGAGCTTGCGCTGCGGCTTGGCGCGCTTGCGAGAGGCGCGGACGAGACGGAGCGGCTTGACTTCGAGGCTGTTGGCGCGGCCGGGATAGTACGGCGGCGGGTGGACGGCGTAGCCTTCGGGCTTGAGCGGGAGAACGCGGGGGAGCGGGGCGCCGGCGGAGACTCCGAATGCGTCGGAAGGAGGGCGAGAGAGCGCGGGGCCGGAGTAGACGGGGAGGTCGCGGGACGGGTCGCTTTCCCTAGGCCTGCTAGCTGGAAAGCTGGTGGGAAGACAGAGACAGAACGAGTCGTAGAGTAGATTATCCACGCCGGCGCAGCTGGCGATGGGAGGAGTAGTGAGTGTTGAGAATTAAAAAGAAAAGGGGGTGGAAAACTGAGGACAGTGGGCACCAGGCCGCGGGAGATAGAAGAGAAGTGGGAAAGGAGGAAGGTGTTCTAGATCCTGTTGGAGCTGTCGTGTCGAACTGAATGAAGATATGTTCTCTCTCTCTCTTCAGCGACGGCGACGACGCTCATCTATATACCACATCGTCCTCCATGCACGGTTCACTCACACCAACACCATGTCCTTCCATCTCCAGCACCGCACGATACCGTCTTCAATTCGCATGATGCCAGAACTTTTCTCTCTCGTACGATGAGTGAGCGTGCTGAAACGAAGCAGCCATTGCCACAACGATAGGGACGGATTTTGAAACTGGACGACCACCAGCCCTCCCGTCCGGCCACCCGGGCGGCTATGCGGGGGACTCGTGTGCGGCTTCGGGGCGAGGCGGTACCGGGAAATGGCGTGTAGGAAAGGTAGCAGAGGAGACGCCGTGTTGCAGGTCTGTGTTTGAAAGACCGGGGTATGGGACGGCCTTTGTCTTGGGAGCGACGCTTTGAGATCAAGCATACTTTTCGTTTGCCCATCACAATAAGCTCGGACGGTAAGACCACACTGTCACAGTAGGTATACTACGGTGTCATAAGTATCCTTTCCTGTTGAAGAGTTGATAGTCTCGACTCTTCCTTGGGCTGTTACGCCCGAGTCATAGTACATGCCTCCCATGCCACACACCACCGACTGCATCGAGATCTTGGCTGCCGCTTCGCCTCATACGCGATCGACAACCCCCGTCAAAATACCCGTGTCTTCGTCAAGATAGAGTTGTCGTATAAGGACCCCATAAAGGCCCCTTGGGTGCGGACAGATGACGCAAAAAATTGTGTTCAAAAAAGACACCCAAATCAAAACGCCACTCCATCCTCAATTCCGGATGAAGAAAACCAGCTAACCCGAGAGATAGTCCCCTCGCTCTAATAAGCCAACCCAATATCGCATTATACCAAGTATTAACCATCTTCTTTTGAATAAATGATGAGATGATTGCGACGCCCGCTATCGTTTGGGTGACATGTTCAGGAGCCTCTTATCCGTTTGGTTGGCGACGTTACACACTAGCCCAGAATTGTCTTGGCCAGGTTGTCAGGTTGCGCTGAACGCCTAGGAGGCATCAATGTAACGCTCCCAAACCACCTAGCCTCTGCTCATCGAACGATACTCAAGCTCCTTGTTACCGGCCAGCGACGTTTGTGCCATTTGGAGGGCACCGTTTTGAAGATCCCCCAGGGTAACCGCATTATCAAACTCCGCGCCTACCAATATATGCTTTCTCCTCAGGCACGGATGTCAAGTCACCGGCTGGCGCTGATGTTGGGCCGCGGCAAGCTCACGTGCTAAGCAGATCCCGGACTGACAATCCTCGCGCTTTTGATCCGCGGCGGTCATTATTCAGCATCATCAAAGCAGCCATGGCCTCCTGGTCAAGCTCGCTCTGCGGATTGAGGGCTGGGCTGGTCAAAGTTGACGCTGGGGCCGAGGCATCGCTGCGGGCATACGAGCTAGTGCTGAAAACCTGAGGGCCGAATGCAGGCGAAGTAGTTGCCGAGGCGCTGAAGCTGTACCGGCGGGCGTCTGTTGACACGGACGAGTATGACTGCTGGCGGTGGCGCGCGGCGACGGTGTCCTGGGCTAGCAAAGCTGGTGATACGGACGGCTGATTTGACGGCCGGTCCGAGTCGGGGGGGATGGTCGGCGACCCGGCGTCCGAGTCTTCCATTTCAATATCACCGTCGCCTGCGGGATCGCCCCGGAAGGTCGGGTGGAACTCGCGGATTGACGGCAGACGATCGCGGGCCGTGGGGGTTTGGCGGCCGGAGTCAGTGTGGGTCATGTCGTCCTCCTGCTGAGCCTTCAACTTGGCCACACAGTCCTCAAGGTACCGCACGTATTCAATTGATGCCTGTGTAGGGAGTTCCGTGTCAGTCAAGCGATTTTCGGATCCAGGCTGCGGGGACAAAACAAACCTGTAAGATGGATAGTTTGTGCATCTCTCCCGTGCAAGCCGGGATCATACCCTTTAATACGGCAAATTCCTCGTTCATCTTGCTTCGTCTCCGCCTCTCAATCAGACTGTGGGCGGTCTTCCTTGCAATTTTGCGACCTGCAGCACTCGTTGAGGTTGGTTGTTTCTTCTTGCCTTTATCCCCAGCCGCAACATCGTCGGTCTTGGCAGAAGTTGCCGTCTTTGAGCCAGTTGACCCGGCGGCCGCCTTGATTGTTGCAGAAGCCCTGCCACTCGACTTTGTCGTTTCCTTGCCAGCTGCCCCATCAGGGTTCGTGTCTTGAGTCCGCGGTTTCATCTGGATAATCTTGCGGGAGCGGGTCGGTGGAGGGGGGAGGGCGAAAGTATTGTCCTTGGCTTCCTTGGCGGCAGAGGACCGTCGACGAGCCTTGACAGCCTCGGCAGGCTGCATGGGAAATGTTGAAGCTGGCGAGGCCATCGCAAGCGGGTGAGGCCTGGGGTCGGTGGGTGAAATGTGAGAACCTGAAGGTGATATTCGTGAGGCATCGTGAATTGCTGGGGGCGGCAGCTCAAAGGAGAGCTGAAAGGAGGCAAGCTGCTGGGTACCGTCCTTGCCCTTGATGTCAGAAGAGGAGCCCGGTGTAAGTGGGAGGCCTGGTCGAGGCATCTTGGCAAGTGTGGAGATGTAAGATGGAATGACGGAGAGGAATACGACGAAGCGTTGGTCGTAACCTCGGAGGGGCGAGCGAGTATGGGGAGAATGGACCTTGGTCTCAGAGAACCGGGCCCTGGTGGAGGCGACAAGCCGACTTGCGCGACGAACAAGACGGCGGCAATCAGGGAGGAAGAAAAAGTGTAGAGGGTTTCGTGGGGTGAGGTGAGATCAGTGGGCAAGAAAGTGTGGGGGATGGAGGGAGACGAAGGTTGACGTGGGTATCGATATTGGCCTGACGGATGGCGATGGCGATACAATGGCGATGCGATGGATGTGCCTGATGCGGACCAACACTTGTCATGAAGACAAAACCAACGCCAAGTCCAGTCACGTTTCTGTCATTAACAGGAAGCAGGGGGGCAAGAAAAAGATGAAGGAAGACGAAGAATTGTGGGAGGAGTGAGAGAGCGTTTCTTCGTAGACAGATCGCCGGTGACAGGGTCCGGTCTGGCTCGGTCGGGGTCTGGTCTGGTCTGGTCTGGCTTGAACTGGCTTGGCTTGGTCGCGAGGAAGAGCACGGGCACGAGAGCAGCAGTAGCAAGGAGGATATCCGAGAGGAAAGGCTAGAAGGAGAGGAGCGAGGGTTGGAGAGGATTGCACAGGATAGAAAGTGTCGGATGTAAGCTTGTCGTTAGATTCTTGCCTTGGCGCCGGGGTTCAACAAGCCCCCAACGATGGAAGAAGAGCAGATCATGGAAGACACCTCAGATATGAAGGAAGAGACACAGAACTCGCACAACGACACGTTCCCTTCACGGGACTTTGTGAGCTACTTCCCTACAACCTGCCTGACTTACCGACCATGCCCAGGTACCTGCCTGCCTTGGCACGCACACGCTATCGCACAGGCAAGCACGAGCAAGACGGACGACGCAAGCAAGGAAGGAACCCAAAGCCAGGGAGTTTCATGATCAACCCGCTCTTGCCCTCGCAGCCCTCCAATCCGCGGCCGCAGTTCCAAGGGAGAATGGATCGTGGAACCCCCGGCTCGGGGTCGAACGGACCTTTGTTGGGCATTTTTGCTCTGGACCAAGCATCATCGAGAAAATGGTCGCGTGCTCTCCGACGTTGTCCAAGCCGGCCGGCGAATCAGCGCGGGGCATTCGCCCATGTGGTCGTCGGTGCGGCGTTCATGGCGAAGCGTGCGCTGGCCAGGGGTGGGCTCGAGGGGGACGGAGGGGGGGAAGGAGCGGCCGTAAAATAAAATAAAAGCTTGGCTTGAGCTTGAGCTTCTGCAGTCCTGCGGGCTTGTCTACAGAAGATGGAGGCAGGTGGGGAGGAGGTGCGTGGGTGGAAGGAGGGAAGGAGTGATTGACGCTTGACTCGCGTGCAAGTGAATGAAGGAGCGCACGCAGCAGGTGTCTCTCCCAACCATGACTGGCTGACTCCCTCAACACCGTCAATATCTTGCCTTGCTTACCTTGGACACCGTATCAAAGGAGGAAGAACACGAATACTGCAATACTGCACAATCGCTCTTATCCTAGACGTCGAAAGAAAGGCAAGAAAACAAGCATCGCACAGACCCATCTAAATCCCAACTTGCCAGACTGATCAACCAAACCAGATAAGTCTTGAGCTCTTCTTTCAACAATTTTGCAATAGCGTAACCAACCTTTTTTCTCACAGCGATAGTACATCAACAACCTAGCATCACGAACACGAGTATGAGCATCCAACTATCCATCCTTTCATCCATCGCTCTCATTTACACCGTTCATACTAACAACTAGTCGACCACGTTGGTCCCTCACTCAGCCTCCACAACCTCCACACCATCCTCCATCTCTCCAGGTCAGCTCCACCTCCATCTACAAAGTATCAGCACGTCACGTCTCATGCCCGCCACCACAACAAAATACGAAAACCACCAGTTCAAGAGCAGACGAGCACGTGTCCCCGTTCCACATCCTGGTGCTAACTCGAGACTTCCAACGCTAACTCACTTCAACAAGCTACCCTAGGGCCAGGGTATCGCTGGTACAAAATATCTACAAGGGTCGCCAAGCATCGACATGGGTCATGGATGATTGGCCTATTATTCGTCCAGTGCTAGGATGAGCACGTGTCTCCGGCTTCTCTCGATTCCATTGTCAATCAACGGCCACCTCGATTGTCCGTCTCAACTCTAGGTGAATCCCACCCATCACCGTCCCGCCTGAGCCAACGTGGGGGGCTCTAAAACGTTGAGGCGATAGAGCCTCTCACCCCTGACCCGTCACCTCGCGATTCAGTGTCGCGGGATCAATTATTCATTACTGACTGACCACTCCTATTCATAATGAAATATTTTTATTCATGAGTATCGCTGGAAAACGGTCATCGGACATGAGTTACTGCTCGGCCGCCTGTCGAATGACCATGGGTGCCCTCCCTTAGCACAACCCTCGATAAACCCAACTCTCGGCCGCGTACAAGAGTCTTGATAGGGGCATGAACAGCATCGACTAGTGTCACAAGCAAAAATCACACGTTGCTACAAGCTCAATTGTTACCTCCCTACTGGTATCTGGTGTCTACCGGGTTCGGGCATCGACAATACCCAGGCTCCAGTCACGCTCACAGGCGCCTATCTTGGCATATACGTTGTATCGAGTCCCTTCTAGCAGTTCACTTTTCCTCCTTCGTCAGCCTTACCACAACACTTTCAGCTCTCATGAACTCAGTCTATATCACGAAGAGGCAATATTGTTTTTTAATATTATTCAAGACGTTGATCTTAGACTTAGTAATTGACTTCCGAAGCTACATCTTAAAACAATCCTCTACTGCAACCTAAAACTTAAGATACGTTCTCATCCTTCTCAAGCCGTCAAGCAAGAGCATTTGCGAAGGAAGCTTGTGAGTCATATTCAGAATAATGACCAACTGGTTGATTGAGACTCGAGGATTTATGTGAAACCAATCACGCGTTATGATTGAAGGGTGTATGCCATACAATAGCAGAGCCAAGTAAAGCGGCAAAGCAAGTCAAAAGACAATTGTTATTCGCGCAATTTCGTGATATGATCAACCTCCTGCTTAGTCTGCCCCTGCTATGTAATGTCTAAGAAATTGAAAAAGTTCATGTTTTTTTCGTATATTCATAAAGATTGTACTAATGGTCAACCTATACCCGCAGCAACTTGAGCGTTCTACCTCATGGCTTGCCACGAACTCGTTGATATCGCTTCTTGCGATTAATAATCTCCAACCCGATAAACTACGGTCGAGGAGCAGTCTCGGCGGCGCCTCTTTTCTTTTCCACGCTTGAACAAATTCGCATCATATACACCAAATTCCCATCCGGTGGTTCCCTTAGACTCCCAGCAAGATCAAATCATGACTTATCTTGTATCATTGCACTCGGCCTAGGCCTAGACATATCACAGGAGTGACCTAGACCTCGTTGCTAGGGTAGGTGACCTGGGTGGTAGGGACGAACTCCTCCTTGATGGCGCGGGCGTTGACGAACCGGGTCAGCAAGTTCTGGCTACCGGCCTTGTCGTTGGTGCCGCTGGCACGCGAGCCTCCGAAGGCCTGCTGGCCTACCACGGCACCGGTGCTCTTGCAGTTGACGTAGAAGTTGCCGGCAGCGTTGCGCAGGTTCTCCTCGGCGAAGCGGACGGCCTCGCGGTCCGAGGCGAAGACGGCGCCGGTCAGGCCGTATTCCGAGGTGGACTCGACCAGCTTGCACGCAGCAGCGAAGGCATCGGGGGCGGCGTCGTCGTACACGTAGGTGGTCAGGATGGGGCCGAAGAACTCGGTGGACAGGAACTTGTGGGCAGGGTTGGTGGTGGCGTAGATGGTCGGGTGCACAAAGTAGCCCTTGGACGAATCGTACTTGCCACCGACGACCAGCTCGAGCTCCTTGTCCGTCTTGGCCTCATCAATGGCGCCGGAGAGCTTCTTAAAGGAGGCCTCGTGGATGACGGGCCCAATGAAGTTGGCGTGCTCCCAGGGGACGCCGATGGAGAGCTTCTCAACCTCGGCGGCGACCTTCTCCTTAAACTCGGCCCACTTGGACTTGGGCACGTACAGACGCGAGGTGGCGCTGCACTTCTGGCCCTGGAACTCAAAGGCACCGCGGACAGTCTGCTTGACGGCGTTGTCGATGTCGGCCGAGGGGTGGATCAGGTGGAAGTTCTTGCCGCCCGTCTCGCCGACGACGCGGGGGTAGGATCGGTAGCGGCCCTCGGCGATACCCTGGCCGATGGTGCCGTACAGCTTGCGGAAGACAGCGGTGCTGCCGGTGTAGTGCAGAGCCGCGAACTCTTTGTGCTCGAGGACAACCTTGGTGATGTCGACGGGGTTGCCGGGGACGAACTGGATGACGCCCTTGGGCAGGCCGGCTTCGATGAGGATCTGGTAGACGAGCCAGTTGGAGGCGATGGAGAAGTCGCTGGGCTTCCAGACGACGACGTTGCCCAGAAGGGCGGGCGCTCCGGGCAGATTACCGGCGATGGCGGTGAAGTTGAAGGGGCTCACTGCGTAGACGAAACCCTCAAGGGCGCGGTACTCGAGGCGGTTCCAGATAGTAGGGCTATGGTGCTCTGGCTGAGTGTTGTACAGCTGCTCGGCATAGTGGACGTTAAAGCGGAAGAAGTCGACCAGCTCGGCGGCGGAGTCGATCTCGGCCTGCCAAGCGTTCTTGCCCTGGCCGAGCATGGTGGCGGCCATGATGTCGTAGCGGTACTTTGTGGAGATGAGATCGGCGGCCTTGAGGAAGACGGCGGCGCGGTCGGCGAAGGGGAGGGCCTCCCAGGCGGGCTTGGCGGCGAGGGCGGCGTCGATGGCCTTGGAGACATCGGCGGGAGTGGCCGTGTGGTAGGAGGCGACGGTGGAGGAGTGGTCGGCGGGGTTGACCTGCTTGGAGAGAGCAGAGACCTTGATCTGTGGTGTTTCTCCCCGTTAGTGATTGTTCTGCATGGGCGCAATGGTTCATATCATGAGTAACAACGGACCTCCTTGCCACCAATGACAACGGGCACCTCCATGGGCAGCTTCTTCTGCAGCCTCTCGATGGCGGCAGTCAGGCCCTCGCGCTCCTTGCTGTTCTTGAGGAAGTGTTGCTGTGAATAACTGGGTCAGCTTGCCCATCTCCCCGTCTGCCTTTCTCTCTCCAAACGCACGTTAGGCTCATTGAAGACCTTGGGAGTCCGGAAGCTCGCCAGCGTGGCAGCGCCCCGCATCTGGTGGGCTCTCGCCGCAATGCGCAGGCTTTGGGCACCGGCCCGGTTGAGAATCATGGAAGACATCGTTGCGATTGATCGTCGGCGAATGGACGTGACGACGTGGGGTATCACAGAAAACAATCGGAGGGACAAGCGGTACTGCAGAAGGAGGGTGAGAGGAGGGGGAAGTTAGGTGGTAGTATATAAAAAGAAGCGGAACCAGCAGATAAGGTAAGCCCGACGCCGGAAGAAGGTTCCTCTTTTCCTCTTCCAAATTCCTTTTCTCAGTCCTGCAAGCCTCGCACACGAACGCAGCTACCTTCGTTTCGCCACGGGTTTGCTGGCTGTGTTTGCTGTTTCGCCCACTGAGCTTCGAGCTGTGTGTCGCCCTAGACTCGGCTTATCACGGCCTAAGTTTGACGGTGCTGCAAAGACGATGATGGAGAGGAGAGAAGAGGGGCCGGTGGGGTCGGCCGGAGCACATGACGTCCATCCCGGGGTTGCCCTGTGCGCCTGGCGATAGCCCAGTAACGACACTAGGAAGAGTCCCCTATATTCCCGGGCTTCCAGAGGCTTTCCGGTCCTGTGGTTCCTTCCATCTCCCCCGCCCCGCCGCTTCCATTGGCCAATGGCCCCTCCGACCCACCTTCCGGACCCACCGGTTTCGGCGATTGGGGGCCCAGTTGCATTTCTTCTCCCGCGAAGAGCCGCACCCGTCCATCTAAGTAACGAGCCTGGCCGGGGTTGTGCTGTTTGGCGGGTCCACTGCTGGTGATGAGACCGCGCTTTACCGAAGAGACTGGACCTTTGGGGGGGGGGGTTCATGTGCTTTCTCCTGCAGGGATGGACATGGAAGCTAAGTGGGTTTGGCGATATAATCCAAAAGAGGTTCGAATCAGATATCTAATCAGGGCTGTCCCTTTGAACTTCTTGTGTTAGTAGGGGCGGCTAGTATATCCTCAATTAATGGAGAACATATTCGGCGAGATGGGAGGAAGATACTTAAAACAACCTGTAGATCCTCACTAATACAAACTCCTAACCACAAGTATACGGCCCAGCGAATACTTACGCTTGTACTAGTGTCGGGGAAAATGAACCGAGAATTAATGTAAGAGATGGCATGAAACTGCGCTTCGTATAGGGAAACAAAACCATTTACCGATTATTATTTACTGTCCCCCAAACCAATTGGGAAACGATACACGAGAAGAATGAAAGATCCGCGGTCTAAGCAAAGACATTCAATGATTTTGAAGATTTCCTACCGAGTGAAGATAATCACTTCATTCCCAGGTTTGTCTGCCTAAGGGGACTGGTGCTCTCATATCCCAACCTGATCCCCAAATCCCACCACCCTCTCCTAACAACATTCTGCGCTAACGCCCTAGAAAGTAGTCGCATCACCATGTTCGCAGTCGAATCAGCTAATCCAGCACATCAAAGGAAACCTGGTAACGGGCTTCATTGTGGCACACCTGATCAAGTTGACGGCCACAGGAGCGGCCTCTCCGTTCCTCGTGCACCTGATGAACAAAGGGTAGTCGAGGATGATGCAAAGTTGTTCGAGCTTAGGTAGAGCCTCGCCGATGCGAGCAGCAAGATCCATCAACTGTTCTACATCCTCCTGAAATGAAAAACCGGGAGGAGGCCGCCCACGACGATGTTCCTGGCCATCCAAGGCTTGACCGAGCGCCACCTTCCATATCGTGAGGGCAAACCGCTTGAGGTTTGGGAAGCTCTGTTAGGCGCGGATAAATCCTTGGATGTGTGATTCCTATACACAGCGTGAACTTCGTAACTCGAAGGCCACATGTAGCAGTGCGCTGCCCATGTCGACACATCAGCTATGGTAGAAACGGAAGCAATACTCACAAATTGCTGAAGGGTATAAGAAATAATCGCAAGGTCAATAAACGTCTTCTCCTCGATCGTCAGCGACTGCAACTGCTCGAAGTCTGCGTTTATCTTGTTCAGCAGCCCTACCATCATCGATGAGAAATGAGCATCTATGTCAAACGGTAACGTGCAGTCTCTTGAGCTCCGGCTGGTGAAGGGCTGCGTACGAGTACCATTGACCCTTAGGGATATTAAAGACTTGCAGGGCCTGAAGTTTACCGTATGTGATGATAGGCTGTATGAAGTCCTGGGGGCGGTGACTCTCAATTCGGACACTGGCCACTTTTTGGGGTCTACTCTATCTTAGAACCTACGATCTGAGTACGCCCTCAACGGCCCTGCGCGCAGAAAGTCAAGATCAAGGACCAGCGATTTAAGCTTGGGGATCTTCTGGATAGACGAGACGATTAACCACGGCAGCGTATCATCCAAACCATCGTCGCGGGCACGGAAATCCAACGCTCGTCTCCATTTAGTTCCGGGCATCTGAGGGGGTTGCTCTAGACGAATCGCAAGGCAGCTACAGATGTGTAAGTCAGTGACGCTCCTAAATCCACAGCCACCAAGTTTGGAATTCAGGCAAGGTGAACATACCGGGTACTGTGCCGAAGGTCGATGCCTTGGCTGCTTTGACTGAAGCCGGTAGGGCTCAGGGAAAACGCGCGCAAGGCCTTGGCGAGCTTATGCTCGCGGCCTCTGAATTCAAGGCGACGGTACATTCTCGGACCAAAGCGCTGACGGCAAAATCTGAGGCCCTAGTCACTCCATCCAGTTCTTGGCCAACCAAGAACGACGCGATGTTGGCAGCAATCTCATCTGGAATAGTATGAAGCCGGGACGTAGTACTTGATCCTGCGTCGGCCATCGTGCGGTGTACCTATGTCTCGCGATGACTGAGATAGCGTTAGCAATGAGACAAAGACACTCGTAAGGAAGGGCAAACAGCTATAGGAGTTAAAAATGATACGAGAAGAAATTCAAAGCGAAGGTGTATAAGTCGCAAGGTCAAGTAGTGCGGCTGTTGTAGATTCACTTTGATGAGTTAACGGGACGAGGTGAGGGAGATGTCGTGAAATAAGTATAGTTGGTGTCGCGAAATGGTGGGAACGTGGAGCTCTTATCCGTACATATCCACCAGAGATGTCGTATGCTGATCGCCGTCTTATAAGTAAGCTGCTAGCATCACGACAAAGGACGGGAATGGTCCATCAGTGTATATAAAACAATGTGTGTACATAAAGCAATATGTGTACGTAAGTAATGCGTGTACATAAAGCAATGTTTGTACATAAAACAATATTTGTATGTAAAGCACGGTTCTAAACATAACTAGCTTAGTTTATTGTAGCCTTTTTTATTTATTTATTTCATTCCTTTCATCCTTTGATCCGTCTTCCAACGTTGGCATCCTTCCTTTATTGTTCTGCTTCAAATTTGAAGCGACACGCGAAACAGCACCATACAAATATTGTCCGCTTTCAAGTCTCTTACATCACCAACCTCAGCTCACTCATCATTCGTTTATCGTTTAAGGTGCGGGACGGACGGCTCGTCAACTCTGACATTCATAGAGCTGTTTGTTCTACAGCTTTGACAGAAGAAGGGCCAACACAAGATCCTGATGAACAAGAGAATCCAATCAGTTAAACCAAGCGTTATGACATAAATACCAGGCCAAAGTTAGAAAATAACACTAATCCTAAATCCACATACCAAAGCCTCTTATACTAAGACGAAGCAATAAGACTTAATGTTCACTATTAGATCCCAGCTTCCACGACAACCCGACTAGATTTTATTAGGCAAACCTAAATACCCAAGTTTAAGTGACTAATTTGGTTCAAGTTGTGATTGCTCAGACATCACATGGAATGACTCGGCAAGTAATACAATTAGATTGCTACCTCGGCTTATCCATCAGACTTGAGGGTCTCTCACGTTCCTCAGCCTGTCTCCAAATCCTCCCACCAGCCTTCCTCTCCTTCAGGTAGTGTCTAAGACCTACCCCCAAACAAACTATCTATACGGCGTAGGCATAAACTTGGAACATTTCTTGCTCCATCGTAATAGTTTCGTACCCATGGGCTAACAAACGCCAATACCCGTATCATTATACTGATGCTCTGACAGCCGCCTGTCCCCGAATTCGGCTCTTCCAGGCTTAGTCCAAACTTGTCAAAACTCAACCATCATCGGACCCTCCGTTGGGTCTATCTCATCTACCCTGAACGCGAAGTCTTCGCCTCTTTCGACTCATCCCCGATTGCGGCCGTAATAAGACGACAAATCTTGAACCGTCCTTGAAACTACCACATTCGAACTCGGTCACTCCAGGACTACTGTTGTGAGGCCGTCGACGGGGGCGTCTCAGGTTCCACCCGCTTCACATAGTCCAGCAGTGGCACTGTGAGACCGTACCCATCTGTCCGGCCATCTGGGTCATGCTGATCAATCTCCACGTTGATACACACATCCAGCGTCCCATCATAGCCCGTTCCGTGAGTCTCCCGCGATGCCGCCTTGTGATTCGTTCCGGATCCGACCTCGCCCTTGTGCAGGACGCTATGGCCGTCATTGCCCAGAAACGATTCTACCACGCCGCCACTCTCGCTCTCGCCCTCCTCCTGGCCAGGACCAGTAGCATGGCCGTTGGTGTATCTGCCTGTATTGTTCGGCGAATTTTCCGTAATGCATGCGAAGTTGCGGCTCGGCATCGTGCAATGGTTGTGGTTGGCCGTTTTCGTTAAACCGCCCGGGTCTTTGTTGAACAGATCCAGCATAGTCTCGTCCGTCTTATGGTTCATGTGGTGGATCTTGTTGCGGCGCGCCAATAAGTTCGCCACTGCCTGCGGCGGGGGCTTGTTGACGATAGCCGACGAAACGACATTGACCATGTAGCGATGGTCCTCCTCTACAGGGACTTTAAGATCCGGCTTTGAGTAGAAACGCCCCAGCGCCGCCAAGTGTACGTCACCTCCCAGGATCGTAACTCGAACCGAAAATTCGGCTGCCACATCCTGTAGCATGACCACCAACTCGGCTCGCTCCTTTTTGTGAGTTTTGGCGGTATAGTGGTCATCCAGGTCGTCCAGAAGATCGATACTACCGTCAAACTGGTTGAAGAGGCCACCACCGAGACCGAATCGGCGGTTCAACAGCTTCACAGGACCCATCAAAGGGCTTCGGAAAATGTTCTCCAACCACGTCAATCGCTGAAATGACGTTAGCCTCCGAGATCATTTGAATCGGTGAGTATGTAGTACCGGGTACGCAATGGGGATTCCGAGCAGCAGGATCAAATGTTTGATGGGCTGGTTAGAGTCCACCGCTGCCTGTAGCTCATATCGCAACCTATTGAATATCACCTCGTATGTCTCTGGATAGTTGACTTGATGTCGTGTTCGCTGTATGCCTTGTCAGTTTCGGGACGTCAGATTCTATAATTCAAGACCAACCTCGGTTCGCGCATCGATTCCAAGTAGGGCAACCCGGGCGCCAAGCCGAGCGTACAGATTGTGCGAGCGTTCTGCCACATACGGGCCGGGCTTAGTGCCTACGATATACTGTGACCCAGGCTTCTGAGGTGCCACATACGTGTTTACGAGCTGGTTCGGATCAGGTCCCTGTGTGTTCTCCGCGAGCGCGGCATAGTCTGCCGAGAGTCAGCTTCCTTCCTTTCACGGGGTTACTTCCATCCTACCTGTCGTATAAGTGTACAGGGGTGGCGGCATATGATGTTGAAAGAGCATATAATACTTGTGTGCAAGGCCGCCGATACCTCGGAAGACGTCGCATCGCATGAAGTGGTCGACATATGAGCCAAAGCCGTCAATGATCTGGGCACTTGTCAGTGGGGCCGCCATGCAGTCTTCCATTTCCCACACTCACGTCATGGTCGTCCCAGATGTTGATCTGGGGAATCTGTCCATTGGCCATGGAAAACGGCGGGGTGTTGTACCACCGGAGGTAGTTCTTGAGATAGAAGTCGTCGCATTCCCCGCGGAGCGTCTCAGAGAAGGGGTATTCCCTCCGCTTTCTGGGATTCTTGATGTCGGTCCACGGACGGAGGGGACCACTGACACGAATGGAGTCGTTGTAGATCTGGTCACCTAGACAAGATGAAGAGTTAGTCAATAGTTTCATGAAATGTGCTATACGGACAGTTGGGAGTTGTGTTGTGGCATGGACATGGGGATGAGAAACACCGCCGCACACGCTTGAGTGAGAGAACCGACAGTGTTTTCCAACCGCCGCGATTGGAATCAGCCTTACCTCCTCCGATCATGACATGAAATGGAATTGCTTTGTGCTTTCGTATCACATCATTCCACAGGGCCGGGCCACTCCAGGCGTCTTCGTCGGTGCCAACGCTGAAGCCGTTGCATGAGTGGAACATCATGCGCATCGACTCAGACGCAGCAGGAACGAAGAAAGTGTTCAGGCGGGGCTTGTGTTCGGTCGAATAAATCATATCGGGAATCTCATACTCGTAGCTGGTCTCGGTAGCTCCGATCGGGACATCAATGTCAAAGGCCCAGAAGGTGTTTCGCGGGTCTGAGTAGAGACAATGCGCCTCGACTCGGGATTCTTCGGCAGTTCCATTGGATGACCCAACGCCATTGGTCGCGTCTGGTGGTGAATTGTCGGGTTGCTTGGAGGACGAAGCCGGTCTTATTATCAAGAAGGGTTGATGCTGGGGCGTACCACCACCCCCTTGGATGACGACCAGCACGCTTCCATACCAGCGACCCTCCTCCATGCGCCTGTAGTTGAGCAGAGGTCCGCAAACAATTCCCTTGCCCTCGGGGGCCTCGAACTCCGCCCGAGAGCTGTTCGCGGAGCCAGCCAAGTTTGCACCGGCGGGCTTCAGGCCACTCGCGGCGACGGCAATGGGCTTGTATTTTTCTCCGTTGCTGTGCACACTATTTGCGTCGCTATCGGGCTCAATACGTGACTTGTTGAGGAAGCTGGCGAGATCGCCAGTGCTGCCATGCTGGATAGGGCTCCGCGCAGCGGCGTGCTGCGCAAAGGCCGACGATTCCTGGTGGCGCCAGCGGCTGGACGAGGCATACGGGTTGCGCTCGTCGCTCGTCAGCGGCCTCTCGTTGTCGTAGGTGGACATGATACAGCCTGTTGACCAATTCGGGAGCTGTTGGTGAATTGGGGCACTTCAGATGAACGCCAGGCGTCAGGGCGGCCTCGCAGGACACGCGCGCGTTGTGGTGGGTTGTGGTCGCGAGAGGCGGAACTCACAGGCAACTAATAAGATGTCTTGGGCCGAGGCGTCGCAAGTCTACTGTACAGTTGGCCCGAGGCGCAAATGGCGAGCAGTCACTCACTGCAGGGGAAACAGAACAGAAGACAGACAGTGAAAAGGGCGAGGTGGACGTTGAGGATGTCTTGAATGAAAAGTCGGTTGGGGAGGAAGCAAAGCAGGAAAGCGCTGTGGTTCAACTACTTAGCTAACGCCAAGGAATCGACACCAACAGTGGACGGATGACGCAGGTGCGACTCTGTAGATTGCAGGCCGTAGATTGTAGGGGGGGAGCAGAGGGCTCGAGCCTTCCTTCGAGACCAAGATACAGATTTCACCAGCATCTGACAGGGATCTCGAGGACACAGCAGGTGCGGGCATCCACCACGATGCCCTGAAAAAAAATGCCACTAGCAACGGGAGGAGGAACTACTGCGTGGTGCTACCGTGATACTGTCGAATAAAGAGCCTACGAATGGCAACACGTTGAAAATAAGGCCGGGGTAACTTTGTTTTGATGGCATTTTAGCTCCCTCCCTTGCTGGCTCCCTCCCTCACTCTTCACCTCTCACAAAGATCCTGTCTGCGTCAAATAAAAAGGGACTATGGTATGGGCTGCCTCACGACCTCCTTTGGACTCGGCCAGGATGAATGGCTGCACCCAAGATCAATTGGTCCGATTTTTATTTCTTTACCTCGTCCGTCAGTGCATGGCCACGGGGTCGCGGCGCAAGATCAAGGCGAAAGCTGGGGCGGTGATGCTGCCAAGGAAAATTGTCCAGCTCGCCATTGGCTCTCGGCGACAGCTAGGACCTCGTGGCACGCCTCTTGATATCAGCTTCCCACTAGCTATGCTTTCAGGGTCTGCAGTCGCGCCGCCAGTGTGTGTGGTCTACTGTAAAGCTCGCTCCGCTGACGTTGCAGTTTCTACAGCATCAGCTGACGGCATCTCGTCAATGTATATCGGTCTTCCGTCTCTGGCATTTGATGAGAGTAACTACCTGGGTGTCTTCTCGCGTCAGCAATGAGAAGAATAGGGGGCCATGGCGATGAAAATGGGACGACTGACGGCCGCACATCTTGGAATGCATGGTATCTTTGCGCTGGCCTACCTAATTAGCCGCCCAGTGCTTCGTTCGTACGATGTGCCGCTGCGGAACACAATCTATGACAGGTTCTCCCAGAAAAAAAGAGCGTCTTGAAACGCCAGAGCCCACACTCGGACGCCGCCCAATCTTAGATTATGGGGAACCGACTGCCGGCTCAACGGTGATCTTTGACCGCATTCGTACCGCGTAGCGAAGACCCGATAGATCCTACTTCTTTGCAGTGGACATTCGCTTTGATATGTAGGTCGCTGATCCTGAATTCCTGGTGCGGACTTTGGTGATCAGACACGTACTAGAGTCTCGTCCCCACCTGTCATGTTTGCTTACAGCTCGTGCTCAACAGGCCCCAGTGACGCAGTTTGGACAGCTCGAGAACCCCGGCGTAGAAAGCAGTGACCTGCCATTCAATCTAACACGATGCCGCCCGCGGATTTTGATGTTCACATGAAAGCTTCAGAGCCGGTTACGAGGTCGATTAATTAAGAGTCAGGTATTTGCTAACATCAGTTACTTTTGTCGTGGTTGACTTACAAATTAGAGTGGGTGTCCACGGCACTTGTGAGCCGGCTTGGGTGTGTCAATATCACATTAATCTTATTACCCTGTACCTCTATGAAGATCGCTATCAATAACAGGTTTCTCGTTCAATATAGCATTCAATCTTAGATATATATATTTATTTATCTATATTTTATATCTTAGATGAGTCAGATGATATAATTACTATACTATATAAGAATACCTAAACCAAAAGAAGTATATTAATAACTGCCCAATAGAATAACTATAAGAATATTTTAATCTAGATCGTTAAAGGCTAGTGGCTAATGCTGAGCTCTAATGGCTGAAGTGAGAGTGTTAAAACAATCAACACTCGCGATCATATACCTTCCATCAAGAGTGTAGTATGAACAAATCAGCTTTGGTATTTAGCTCTTAGCTTTGATATCGCATCATTGCATGCCCTGTCTTCTATCGACCTATGTCTACCTTTAGAGGCCCGCGCCTGTCGAGGTTCACTGAAAAAGCCAATGGGAATTCGTCGCGGTGGGCCATTCTCCCAATGTTCTTCCGGTAGACAACTATCCGGGCGCTATCCTCGGTCCGGGTTCCTCGGTATATGTAAGGACACTCGACCAAGATACACATTTCCCGCAGTTTTGGGAAACGGTCACCGAATCGACGGACCATGGCGATGAACCAGTTGTCAATATCAGCCTGCGTGAGCCGTCCCGTCGGTGGACTATTCAAGTCCAAACGGTAGAAGCTAGCTGTAAAAGTCTACTTACTCCACATAGTGAAGGCAAACCGCTGTAACTGCGGTAACATCTCGAGATTGACCATCATCTCTACATCATCATTCATCTATGGCATAGTTAGTCGCTTTTCGTGGGTCATCCATGTGTGATAGAAGGGTAGGTCTATACTTACAAGACGTCCCTGTAGCCCTTGTGCGTATTCTCCAGGGATAACGGCAGGCGCATCGTGTGCAAGCACCAACTATTCGATGTGTACAAAGTGTCTGGTAATGGGGCCCAGGCCGCTGAAACACATGTGGCTTGGTTCTGGCTCAGCGAAGACGCGTAGCCACTTAAGGCATGGATACCGCTCCCCACGAGATTGTGGTGTTTAGTCCCTCGATAAATTATGTATTTAATAATGCTCCTTTTCTGCTAGGATACATAGAAATTAAGAGCTTTTATCACACATAAGGCATCAATTTCAATTGCGATATTACAGACCAAGTTCGCCACATCGGACAACACTACCCGGACGAGAATATTCTCATTGCGTCCACAGCGGCCATGCATCCAGACATCATCAAGGAAGCACTGTCTCTTCAAGCTCAGATAGAACCAACATTCAGCTTTGAGGTTACTGAGTATAATGACATACTTACTATCCCTTGATGAACAGGCCGAGATCATGCGCAGATTTAAATGTCCAACCGGCAGATCAAAAGTGCTACTGCTCAGCGCAGCTGCTGGAAGAGTTGACCTAAATTTGACTGAGGCGTCCCACGTTATCATCTGCGAGCCCTTTTGGACGTCAGGGCTGGATTAGAGACGACACACAGTAATTCGTTTCGAGCCTGTCCATTAGGGATAGGGGTTAGGACTGGTAGTTAGGGGTAGAGTTAGGATTAAGGATAGGATTAGCATATAGAATGTTGCTCGAATTTTTTATCCATGGGTACACATCGCAGCGTCAGTTGCCCCAGAGCAAACAAAATTGCAGGCCCGCCCTACCATCGCTTGGTTCTGATGCTTTGAATGCACCTGAGTAGTGGTTGGGAGGAAGGACATTCCACCTTCAATACCATTGTCAGTTATGCATGTCTTTAGGACATCGTTGGTATGCATACTGCTGCACTTGTGATTCGCTCTGTTGGCGCATGTGGTAGACTTTGAGCTCGGCATTGGGTTTCGATCCCTTGGCGTGATTCCTGTCTATGCTCTACCTGTTTTTGAGCTACATGGTGCCGCTGTGCTCCCTGAACTCCGTCGCCGGCTACTCCCCAGAGCAGCATGTCTGCCTGATGCATTCTGAATTGCCCTCAAATGCCCGTCATTCACTATCGAATGCAATGGAATGGGTCACAAACAATCCATCGCCCATACTGTATAATCTTTATTCATCCTCGCCAATCTTCTGCAGCTGACCCATCTCTCTCTTGGTGCCGGCCTCACCAATCAGCTTGACCCTGTCCAGGCGAACAGTCTCTCCATCACCATCACCCTGTTGAACATAGAGGATCAGACTCGAGGTCTTCTGGAACTTGACAAATCGCAAGCTAAGGTTGGCGGTCCCGTCTGCGTTCCAATCCTCGGCGGACAGCTCGATGATTTGGGTGGGCTCAGTGTCATCTGCTTCACTGAAGTCGAGGTTTTGGGGTCTGTTGATGTAGATGTGGATGATGGCGGGTCTCATCGGCGCGTCGTCCTCGTCTTGAGGTGGCAAGGACGTAATCTGTAGCATGCGGTCAGAACGGATGAATTTCACCGGCCACGATCCGTGTTGTAGTTACCTGAATTGTGTGAACCTTGACAATGCCTTGGAGAGGGATGTATAGGAGCAGCTGGTCATCAGCACCGCTTTGGACGAAATCCTTGGTCGAAGCCTTCGCCTTGCCCTTGTCCAAAGCACCCGGCTTGGAGCTCTCAAAGAGGACCTTGACGGGGCCGAATTCCTCGTCGGCGTTTAGCAGCTCGCAGCCCTTGACCTCGATTTGATCGGTGATATCACTGTAGCCTCGCGGGATCTCGGCTCCCTTCCATTGGCCGCCGCTGCCGCTGCCAGAACTCTCCCCGAGAGACTCGACCTCGGTGGCCAGCTTCTGAATGACGGCCTGGAGCTTGCGCGGGTCTGCGCCCTGGACCTTTTCGATCACCTTTGCATCGCGGAAGACGAGGAAGGTGGGCAGTGCGGAGACACTGTATTCTTTCGAGATGTCGCTTTGGTCATCACTATTGATCTTGACGAAAGTGACGGCGTTGGGGATGGACAAGGACTCCGACAGGGTCTCGTAGAAGGGCGCAATCTGCTTGCAAGGGCCGCACCAGTCGGCATGGACTACAGAACCAGCACATGTCAGGTACTTCTCAAGCCGAAGGGGACGAGGCGCATCTCGACCCGCGAGTCTCGAGAGTCTCGCGGGAGCGGGCGGCGGGGTAGTTTCGCCGGTTGCAGGGATCAGAAGACTGGACGGGGCGGTTGCTTACAGTCGGCGACGACGATGCGCGAGGACTTGAGGAGGTTGTCGAACTGCTCCTTGGAGGTTATCGTGACCGTTGAGCCGGACATGTTGAAGGCTATTTGCGATGGTTGTTTGGCGGTTATGACGGTGTGGCAGAAGCAAGAGCACGGGATGGGATGGATGGGCGCCTGAGCCCCTCCAAAGTCGACCTGGATTTCCAAGCTTGCAGGGGCCATCGCTGTACCGGGGCAAGCGTCATCAACAGCCAATAATGGCTGCCTGCCAGCCTCAGTCAACATCGATGAGCCTTGGGTACTTAGGGATGGAATAGACGGCGCCTCTATGAATAATTAATTACCTTGGGTATGGTGTCTGATATTTCTCAAGCGTTGGAAATATTTGCGTGATTGGATCTATATGTCTCAATCAAAACGAAGAATGCCGCTTTCGAAGATGAGGATACTTCGGGCTGTCTACTCAATCCTCTCATTCGCGATGGAGAAGATACCGTGGGCTGAGGTATTCCCTTCACTCTTATCACTCTTTCATTAATTTTCAAGAAGAGGATCACAATTGAGTGGTATGTGTACTCATGCATTTAACCAATTATTCTCTGTCGGATATCTGACATGCAGTGGCAAATATAGCAATTGCAATCAATTGACAGTTTGTAAGAACAGTGACGGACTGTTCTAAGGACCGTCGTGAAACCCCTAAAATGAAGGAAGCTGTTTGCAATGATTATTGTGTTACTTACTCGGCTCTCCCTCAGGGCCATTGGCGTGATGAAGGATGGAGATGCTTTGCGGAGAAAATGCTCGTTTTGTTTGTGTATATGTATGTGAGGAGTGAGAGGCAGAGTGAGAGTGTGTGTGTTTGTGAGTGAGTGAGTGAGAGCGAGTGTAACTATGAGGTTTTAATGACGTCCGAAGAGGTAGTTTCTGAACAGCCAGTATTGTAGAGAACCAAAAATGCCCAGTCTCTTCATTTTGCGAGGATAAAAGCTGTGAGCTACGTTGTTGGTAGTAGGAGTGTTTCAAGTAGGAGTTTGGGGGCCAGACAGAAGCAAGCGCGCAGGACATGGGATGATTAGTTGGCTATAATTTTAATACTAACACGAATATAATAGAGCAACAACTGACGAATGGATGCATCTCGTATTATTATGTATTATTGTGTCAAGACTGGCCGTATTTAAGACGACAAAGCCTTTACAATTATGTCGGTAGCCAACAATATTGCCCCGAAGACACAATGGAAGCACCTGGCAAATACCTATACTCCTGTGCCACAAGAACCAATTACACTCTGCCCACAATCACCGTTACCAAACAAGAACACGCCCCATCACTGCGCCCAGGTCGCCATCCCGTTGGCCCAGCACAGGTGCAAGCACCCGCGATCCACGACGCCTCTGCGTCTTCAGCTCCGGACAAGCAGAACGATTCACGGGACGGGCTGAGAGGCCGAGAGCAGACAGGCGGCCGACAGCTGGCGACGGCCCGCGTAGCATCATGGCCCGCATGATTCACAGCCAGAAGGGCACCGCCAAAAAGGGCCGCGGGCCATTGGAAGCGTGTCGCTATAAAAAGCCGTGCGACGTGCAAATGCAACCGCAACTCCAACTGCAACTTGCTGCAAATACCCCTGCGCGCCGTGCCGTTTTGCTGTGCTCACTGTCTCTCGCCTGCTCGTCAAACCGAAGTTGCTCTCTGCCTGGAACTCCTGGAACTCTCGACTGGAGGTTCAACTCATCACTTCGACGCTCTGTCTGAGGCTCAGCCTCTCTCTGCCATGGATCGGGCGTCGATCGACGGAAGGCGTTGGAAGAAGCCCACTGCATCATCGACTGCGGCTTCACGCAAGACAGAAGCCTTGAAAAAGCTGCGACCAGCCTCTCCTCCCAGCGCCAGCCCCTGGGCTCTCAGGCAGACAACCACCGTCGACTGTGATGAGTTCCCGCCGCTCCCCAACGCCGGCCGTTCCGCCGCGGTGGCCCAGGATGAGGCTAGCAGCTCGTCCCCATCGTCCTCAGCGTCCTCGTTTCCCCGAACCGGAGACGTCTCGCAGGTGGCACTTACAACTCGCTCCGTTTCTACCTGCTCAGACACCTCTCGTCACATACTCGAGGCAGCCGCTCCGCGAGCTACAGAGAAGTCGACCTCCCTCTATGCACCGGCGTCTTTCGATCAACGGCTGATAATGTCGACAGTCTATGGGAACAGCCGTTTGGCGCTGATGTGGTGGTACACATCGACACAATGACCTTTCGAGTCCACCGCAACATTGTGGAACCCGAGTCAGGCTGGTTTCGTGACAACCTGCCCCCTCCAAACCCGGTAGGGCGTCCAATATCACCCCGAGCTGCGATGCGAATCACCGGATCTGACAGGCGCCTACAGGACGGATCCCCGGTAAAGGTTCGCTTGAATTGTGCCGCCGAGGCTGCCGCGCACTGTTTGAGGTTCATGTACACGGGGAGTGAGTTCTCGAGCCTGTCTCCCTTGGTGCCAGTAAAGGTTAGTTTACTGACCGATGGACCCGGACATAGAAATCGAAATCTGCGAGCTTGATCCCAATCACCCTTGGAATATCTTCCACCTTCCACGCTGCGTCTTGGGGTATTGTGCCGCAGTCTTCTTGCGTGCGAGCAGGATGGCAGCTCACCTTCTCCAGATCGTCGAAAAGACATCAGCTGAGCTTGGAAAGTTGGTAACGACACGTTACCTACATCAAACCCTCGACGAATCCGAGTGGATGGAGTTCTCCTGGAACTACCAGAACGCCTTGGATATTCTCTACCACCAAGGCCCTCTCACTCTCATGATGCCAATGAGGTTGGCTATGGCAGGCATTTTCGACTCTACGCTTTTCTGGCTAGTACAACAGCCGGCCTTCATGCATCTGCTTCGCACGACTTGGCAGCGCGTTTTATACACCCTCTTGCTGGATCAAGCGGAATACCGCCGACTCTCGAGGGAGCTCAACCCCTCTCCGAACAGCCCCGTACCGACCGAGGTCGAGCTGAAAAAGCTGTTCGGGCAAGAAAGAATGGAAAACACCAGCGAGGATGGAAGTGAAGACATACCTTTTTGCCGAGCCGTTTCAGCATCGAGAGGAAGAGCTCAAACCAGGAACCGCCGCCCAAGGGGCAGCTCGCTATGAATCGAGTAAAGAAGCAAGGCACCGCTTCGATACACTTGCTGTGATTAGCTGGAGAATTGTCTTGAAGGAGAAGGGGAAGGAGGCCGGCCATTGACGGACGGGCCTTTTGTATATATGTTACACCAATATTCAGCTTGGAAATATTACCTGGTCGGGTTGAAGGTTAACGTTACATGTAGCTGAAAGAGTCTAGTTAAGAGAGGACGGAGCGAGCTGAACTTCGCCAGGGGATGTTAGTGGTCAGCCACGAACCGGGCTGGTCCGAGGCAGTAAGCGCTAGGGCAATTGCCAAGGGTGTCGCCTGCCACAGACAGCCTTACAGTGGGGTGCTACAGTGCTCGTGGCGCCCAATTGATGTTGTTAATAAATTACGGCGACGCGCTGAAGAGGAAGAGACAAGGCTTCCATCTACTTACTACCTCGCCACTCATACAAAGATCCCCTGATGCCTGGCAAACCAAGTTGTCCAAAGACAAAATAAACGGCCGGTTCTTCGGTGACCAACAATGTCCCAACGCGACGGAGATGGCCGTCCTTCCCATGTTCGCTTCGCAGAGCGAGAAGAGGTCATCCGGGTATGTTGGCTACTTCTCCAGACTCGGAATATCTTCAACCAGCCATGAATCTGGGCTGATACGTAACAGCACAACCGGCGTCCACACCGCCAGGACTCTAGAGGCTACACAAGACGCGGGACTTATGAGAGCGTCGACAGCCCTGCGGATGAAAGACCGCGTTACCGACGTGACAGCGGCGACAGGCCCAACCCGCGCGCGCCAATCTATCCTGAGTCGTGGACGGCCAGACTCGAGGAACACGCCACTCTTGAGCCAATTACCACGCAAGATTTGGCTCGGGGCGCTATCCGTCGTCCTTTTCCACGGACGACTGCTGCGGCTCTGCCGGCTGACGAAGTGAGGCTGACTGAATCCCCTCCTCCCATCGAGGACGAGTGGGATGATAGACGGAATCGTACACGGAACCGTGCGTCCTACAACGAGGTCGAAGTTGATCCGTATCCCGATCGCCGTTCACGTAGGTTCGACAGGCCTCGATCCAAGTCTCGATCCAAGTCTCGATCCAGGTCTCACTCAAGGTCTCGATCTAGATCTCCGCACTATTCGAGGTTCGAAACGCCAGTCATAATAAGGGAAGACTCTCGACACAGCCGCTATCCTTCATACCCTGTTGATCGATACAGCGTCGAACGCCCTTATCGGCCACCCAGTGTATCAAGTGACGATGGGGATCCCTATGACAAGTTCGACTTTTCCCTCCCATCTCAATCCATCACAGAATCATCCAAGGATGGTGACTCCGACACCGAGTCGCCAGAGTCCGATGATAGAGCTCCACCCAAGGATGAGAGAGGTAAACTAAAAACCACTCCAGCCATGGCTGTCAAGGCCTCGGTGTATACGGGGAACGCTGAACTTGGGGGCTCGCACGGCGCAAACTTAACGGTGGTTCACGGCACCAATGACCGAAAACAGTCTCTATTTAGGTGGTTGTGAGTTTTATAAAACATCTACCTGGAATGTAGAAGCTGACTATTCGAAGACATGTCCGCCAAGAGATCATGAACTTTGAAGACCTATGGGTGAGACTTTCTATTGACCCTTGTCACAACCTTGGTTGCTGACAATTTTCCAGGTGGAAATATCTTGTGTTTCTGGTCTTTCAGACCTCGAAAAGCGGGCGGTGACGAGACTTCGAGCAGATGTAAAGAGCTCACTTAAATCACGATACAATCCCAAAGGAGAAAAGGTCGGCTATATAGACCCTCGATCCATCGAGGTTCCTCTGAAATCACTCTTGAACAAGAACGTGACAAGGGAACCGCCGACCGGGTCGGCTAGATGGATATGCATGCCGTATTTTTCTTTGGAACAATACTCGGGTTTGCTGTCAGCATCCAACTTATCGTCATTCCCAGCCCAGACCTTGCTTCAAGCGCAGTTTTCTCGAAATACTCTTCAGAGAGACATGGAGCAAGCAGTTTGCCAACTGGGGAATGCGAAGCGCGGAGAATGTTTTCACATATCCCAGCTCTGGTGTATCGTCATCGACAATAGTAAGGAATAAGTTTTGTTTCTTCTAGGGAGACGTAGCTAATGTTGGAAACCGATAGGTCTGTTGGTGACTTGCGGAACCATGACACAGTCTGACTTGCAAGGTGAGGCATTGAAAGTCCATGATGAGCCCTCTCGCGATCTGGCTACGGGGAACCAAGGCAAGATTCTTGTATCCTACGGCGAGTCGGTAACTTGGTCTCTGGCAGCTGAGGAGTGTCAGACATGGTTTGTAGGTACAAGTTAATTCCGGTGTTGGGTATTCTTCTGACAATTACCCAGGCATTTATATCGAAATTCCAAGCCTTCTGGCCCAAGAATCTTGAGTTCTGGCACAAAGACCAGATGGTTACAGCCGTTAAGTGGCCCAAGATTCTCAGACTGGTTTCACATGTCCGGTCTAGCATCAAGATCATGATGAAAATAGGGTGA
Source organism: Neonectria magnoliae (assembly GCA_037954305.1). NCBI lineage: Eukaryota > Fungi > Ascomycota > Sordariomycetes > Hypocreales > Nectriaceae > Neonectria > Neonectria magnoliae. Next base: position 44,975 of record JAZAVK010000212.1, read on the forward strand.
GACAACGCGGCAGTCTGCTTTCAAAGAAGCAAAGATAGACTGACAAGATCGCAGATGCCTCCCTGATGCTCCCCGGCGTGCAATCCTAAATCCAGAACCTCAGAGCGAAACGGCGTCCAATGACGAAGAACGGAAGATGGATGTCGACGAGTTTGTTCATGTCATGACCTTGCTCCCTGGTGATCGCAAGCGCACCTCTACTTTTGCAGAAAAGACGGCAGTCAAAACTCAGCTTGATGCTGCCCACAAGTTCTTGATGTGGGACACATCATACTCGAATCGCAGAGCATACGAAAGCTGCGAACCATCAACAATGAAGGAGTGCCGCGAGTATCTGTCCAGCCTCGCAAGTGAGGTCGAAGATGACGGAACCGATGAAGTACGGCGTGCGTATGAGGAGAAAATCGACGTCTTCAACGCAGCAGAAATGTTGCATAGGTTCTTTTTACCCAGAAATACTGATGATCCAACATCAGGTAAGTTCTGGGGAGCTTTTCGAAAACTTCTGCAGGTAAGCACATATCTAAAAATACGGCCATGAACCGAGCTAATTGGGGCAAACAAAGTTGAAAGCTTTGGAATCAAACCATACACGCGCTTTCATCGACAATACCGTATCCGAAATCAGAACATTCTTGAGGAGCTTTACACCGATCCTAATCGCGTTCCAGAACGTCTTATCTCACGCATCTGAAGAAGAACGGGCTGCTATCGAACTACCGCGGGAGTTTGTGACGGCGTGGTTGTATGCTGTGATGGCTATGGTGTACGGCTCTCAGGACAACCACGCATGGTATTTTCGGACATCTCGCCTGAGAGACCTTACTGAGCTGGGGATGAAGAAGTTGATGCATTGGCTTCCAGACAAAAGCTTGCTAAAGAGGACCAGCCTGCTCCCTCTCGAGGTCCTCTCGTTAGTGACGCTGGGCCTGCTCCAAGACCAGGTTGGGAAGTCGGATGACATCTGTGAGACATATTCGCAGTACCTCAACTCCTTGGTACGCCGATATGAGAAAAGAAGGTTGAAGGCTCTTACTAACGGTCCTAGGAAAATTCGATCATGTCAAAGCAGTCAGACAGGTCCTATCAGCATCGGATTGACCTGGTACAGCAGGAAATGTCGGCCATTAAGCGCACACTGTGGAAGCAGCGGAGCATCATCTCCAACATCCGAAACTCCCTCACGGCCCTGGATACTCACAATATCGTTGTTTTACAGGGCAGAGAAGAATCGGCCATGCGGCGGGACAGGTACGCGGATAGGGAGAGGGAGAGGGAGAGGGAGCAAGCTAGATATGCGGATGTGCCTCCTCCGCCTCCCACACTCCACACATCGAGGGTGGCCCTGGAGCATTCGGCGCCGGTACGGCCCGCGAACGATTATATGGGGCTCGACGATGAGTTCATTCGGGAAATCGCCGTGGCGTCGAAACTGTCTTCGACAGATGCGGGCGGTCTCCGGGGGCTGTTCTTCATGGAATGCTCGCGACTCATCGAGCAGCGCGAGTTCGAGTTCCGGCGGTACGCCGAGTACGCTAGCGACCTCGAGCGGGCCATCAATTACAAGATGAACTTCGCTAAGGACCGGCAGGAGAACGCCATCTTCGCCTTCACGTTGGTGACCATTGTGTTCCTGCCGATGAGCGCCGTGTCGAGTATCTTTGGCATGAACACAACCGACGTCCGCGACATGGAGTCGTCGCAGTGGCTGTACTGGGCCGTCGCGCTGCCGCTGACGCTGTTCGTCATAGGAGCCGGGCTTTGGTGGATGGGCGAGCTGGGCAACATTGCACGATGGCTCATGCGCAAGCCGCGACAGACGTCGCAGGGTGTCTACGGAGGGCCGGCCATGATATCTCAGGCAGTGGATCAGACGTACTACCCGTCGATTTCCCCGCCTGGCGCCGTGATGATGGATTATGGCCCGCCGCCGTATGCTCCATCTCCTGGCGTCAACAGGGTGTGGACTCAGGGGCATTATGCACCACCGAGGTCTGTATGGCAGGGCCGGCCCGGTTCTGTGGGATAACTGAGTACAGCGGTCATTGAATCACATGTTTGAATCGTGGTCGGACAGACAGGTTGGTACAAGTATAAATGTTAATTTGCCTCAACTCCTTGCGTATTACACCGTCTTGATAGACCCCGGAACTTCCATCAGCCAATAACCCGAAATCATCGTTAAATCATACAAGGCCGTCAGAATAAGAGAAACATGGTTTTCAGTAAATTGATTCATCGTCGGTAGTACTCCCGATCATGGATGTGAACTCTTGTGTGCTCATCCTCGGTGATCATTCGGCGAGGAGGCGCTGGAGGCGACGGCGAGGGGGCATATCGCCGAGGTCGAGGGCCGTCGACGTATCGGAACGTCTCATACTGAGGCTCAACGGGGACCGGGACCGGGACGCGAACCGGGACGGGGACGAGCCTTTCCCGTTCGATGATGACCTCGCGATCATGTCCGTGATGGCTCCTGCTGTGAGACCTGCTGTGGGATCGTGACTTGGCGCGCTTCTTGTGAGACGGCTCGACGTCCACGGCAATCACCTCGATGGGGTCGTCCGGAGGAGACGGCGGGCGCGGCGGAGGCGGGGCCGGCTTCACAACGGGCGGAGGAGGACACGGCGCGGGCTCGGGCTTCTTCTCAGGCTTGGGCTTCTCGACCGGCGGCGGAGGCGGAGGCGGAGGCAGGGCGGGCCGCACGATGACCTGGGGAGGCGGCGGCGGCGGCGGAGCGGGCGGCGGGATGATGGTGGTGATGCGGGTGCGGAGCTGGGCGTAGTCGGGCTCCGGGTGCTGAAGATAGAACTTCTTCTTGTGGTAGTCCTTGGTAACTGCGGACGGTGACGTCAGCGATGCTTTTTTAATAGCGGGGGAGGGGAGAGAACATACCCATGGCGAAGGCGGATCAAGAGCAGCAAAATCACGACGTGGTGGAGTTTTTGGTAGAAGCGCGAAGCGATGGGATGATGATCGCAGACGGTGATCTGGTCTCTTTTTTTCCTCCTGCACTGGCGTGTGATGAACACAAGGCTTGTCTGAGCGTGAGAGGACCGATGATGGTGAAGATGGATCCAGGTGGGGTCACGAGTGGGATGTTCTTCTGGCTGGATGAGATGAGATGGTGGCGAAATTGATCAAGACCAGGGCGAAAGAGAGAGAGGGAAGGGAGAGACAGAGACGATCTTATATGTAATCAGAACTAGACCGACAAAAGAATGGATGGCACATGCACGCGCACACGCCAACCCTTCGACTCGGGTTCTCCGATGTGCCTTGGGGGAAGCAGGAAGAAGCCCAACCGTCCAACCAACCAACCAACCGTCCATCCATCCATCCCATTTGCCGAGCCCGCCGAACCAAGGCAGTGGCTCTCTCCTTCAAGCCATTTTCGTAACAATCCTGCCTGGCTGGCTGTCCACCAAATATCTACCAGGGCAAAATAAAAAGGGCCCATGACGATGACGTCGGCCCGTATGCAACATGCACGTCAGGGCCCCCTTCACCCGCAGAAAACAAGAAATTCCCGCGTGCGCGGCGCCGGGAGTTGGGCGCTGTCAGCGGGCGGTGCAAAGAGTTGCGAAGAAATAACTAAAAGTCAACTGGCCTTAGCCTAGCCGACTCGAGATCGGTCATGAGGTGGGCCATGTCGCCCACCAGGACCAGTCACGCGCCGTCGCCGTTGGACCCTGGACCCTGGACCCTGAGAACCGGTGTCCTGCCGCAGGGCTGGGCTGGTCGCGTTGGGAGACGGGCCAGGGAAGTAATTCAATCGACGCCCGAAGACGCGATGCCGAAGTGAGGGGGGGAAACTTACATCTCGACGTGGGATGTCGTGTTTACCGCCGGTTGGGCTGCGTTGGGTTCGGGACAGCTGCTTTCGAAGCTGATGGATGACTTTCCCGCATCGAGGCAATACGAAGCATCACTTGTCGGCAGATTCAGATTCGATACTCATCCCTATCTGGGCACCGCTTGCGAAATATGCAACTTTAAGCTCCGTCTTTACCACACTCCGTTGCGAGCCCGGCCGTCACAGCGTCCGTCTCCTCCGGCCGGCATCGCCTCCACCCGGGCGGGCAGCCCACCAAACCGCCGCCGGGATATGCGGAGCACCCGCCGCCTCGCATCCGGTCGATCGCCGACCGTCTTGGCCCCTCCCGGAGACCTCAGACCCCGAGCCACGCCCCTCTCATCTCGGCTCTGTCAGCCCATGGCCCTTCTCCCACCCACCGAAGCCGTGCCCTGAAACCGGCTCGACTATCGAGGTTGACGTGCGTTTCAAGACCGGGGGGGGGGGGGGGGA